>WTSP01027182.1:0-137572 GCA_025331215.1 Actenoides lindsayi | reverse complement strand
GGAAGGGAAGGGAAGGGAAGGGAAGGGAAGGGAAGGGAAGGGAAGGGAAGGGAAGGGAAGGGAAGGGAAGGGAAAAACATATCCACCTTTGAGACCTGAGATGTAATTATACAGTAAAAAAGACTATGTATATTGGCAAGAAAGAAATCATAGACAATATCAATCACCATACTATAACAGGCACCAACTCTTATCCATCAACCAGTGCTAATTTTTTGTAGGCACCACACAGTTTTGCAGGTGAATGCAGGATCTCCTAAATATGAGAAACATCATGAGAAAGCATAAAATGTCCATCTCAAAGCACAACAAGTTGGTTAAAGAAAACTGTAGAGCAAAGTGAGAATACTTGTTCTTCCTGAAAAGCAGATGCCATGAAGAAGTGGCAAAAAATAGATGGAGAAAGTCACAGTTCAAACTGGAAGCCTGGAACTTCATGGAATTAAAGCAAACAAGCTATTTGGAGAAATACTCATTCTGAAGATCATGAGAGCAAATGAGAAAAAGAGAACTAAGAGAGAGAAAAAAAGTCATAAATTGCTTAGTGCATAGGTGGAAGGACTTGAAAGGAAAAAAAAAAAAAAAAAAGAGGGCCTAGTGGCAACGGGATGGAACTAAAAGTTAGATGGAGAAGACTTTGGGTTTACATGACATCTTTCTGCCACAGAGATGGAGGTGCTGCAGAATAACCTAATCCCTGACACACACTTGTGCACACAACTGCATTCACAGGGGAACTTCAAGGCACAGTGCAGTTCAACTGCTATGGTTACCTTGCCTTCAGGTCAAAAATTATTTGGATTCAGGGTGTCAAGAATGCTAATATTATGTAAAATGAGTGTACACAATTCATAGGAGCTAGTTAATAGCACCAGATAAGTTCTGGAAACACTCTGAATGCAGGTTCAGGTAATTAATTTCTAATGCTCCAATCCACTCGACGAAGAGAAGGTGCACTGAATTCAGAGACAATAGTTTTTATATTATATAAACATTATTGATCGAAAAATATTATTCTTTCAATTATAAAAGAGGAGCAAATATTTCTACCACAAAATCCAGTATCACAACAGTAAGTAGTTTTCTTAGCGTCAGGTTTGAACTGATTCTACTGTACAAAAATCTCAACTTGCTTTTCTCTTCACCTTTCTATCCCCTTTCCCCATTTTTCTGCCTTTGCAATCTGCAATAAAAAGCCTTAAAAATTCCAAAGTGTTAGGCAATGATGAACTATCAAGCAATTTAAAGAATCATTATCAGCATTTTTAAAACTGCTGTGATATTTGTCAGACCAAGTTAAACCTTAGGTCTGCAGGTTTACTGTGCACTGTCTTCTAAAAGATTACTCTTCAGGAAACTGTTATCCATTAGCACTGAAAAGAAATGTTAACTGAAATATTGCCCAGCAATTCATTTGTGCTCCTTTACCTGATCACAGACTGACTGAAGAAACAGCTGTGGGCTTTATGGCACACTGAAAGCATCTTCCAGCATATTAAAATCAATCAATAAATAAACAAATAAATAAAACTAGCTTCTGACTAGTCACTTAGTTTTCTTAGTAAATTCTTCGTGTCTCTGTGAGAACTACAATAAAATCAACATCTGTAGGATACAAGGGAGAGAGGAAGTGACTACCATACTGAAAATAAACCCAACCAAAACAAACCAAAAAACCACTATGTCCATAGGCCAAACGTTTTCAGACATTGGCCATAAACCCTAATTGGAAACATTTTGGCTCCATGTTATTTTGATCTACTGTCATTTTCATTTCATTATCAGAGAGGAAAAGGGATCAAAATCATTTACAAGTGCAAACTAAATACTTCAGAACAAAAATTAAAAGATGTGACATTTGGTAATACATTATTTATCATTCGCTTGTTCTGGATCTATACTATAACATCAAGCACATACTCCATTACTAGTCATCAATCCAATTCACATTCCAATCAAAACAATAAAAATCAGTTTGCATTCACATTTTCTAGGAATGGCATTTTAAGAATGTCTTGGAGAGATTCCTGGCTTCTCAGGAAAGGGCTCTCAGAGGAAGAGTTCAAAAGGAACAAGCAGTACCATTTATTTCTGGCTCTCTAGATATTCAATAGGAGGTTTAATTCAAAACTATTATGTACATTCAAGTCATTTTAGACGTTTTCCAAGGTTTAAGGGCTTTGCCTGCAGTGTTCAGTTTCAACTGTAGCACCATAATTTTACATATAAAGCATTTTAAAAATGTGTTATTATCATTGGTGTACAGAGTCAGTGTACAACATATACTTGATTCAAAGTTTAATTGAAATAATCCTAATGGTTTTAAAACAACAACAACAACGAGTTAAATAACAGTTTATTTTCTCTAGTAACTTAGACAAGATCAACATAATAGCGAAACAAAACAATGTACAGTAACACAAAAACCTAACTTCTACTTCTCAAATTCTAATTTACAAATTATACAGCATGGGAAGATAAACAAAGCTGAATATTCAATAATCTTTATTGTATTAGGGGAGGTATTACTGATGTTAGGTTGCTTACTGGGCAAGGAAAGAGTCTGCACGAATTCTGCTTTGTTTTGTGACTATCCTTGATGTCACTTCAATTTAGGCAGAATACGGCCACAAAACACAGCTCTTGCTATACTACTGCAAAGTAAGAATCTATCCCTGGGATGGGGCTCTTGCCTGACTTGCCCAAAAGCTAGCCCAGTACACATTTATCTGTTTCTTCTGTTTTGGAGAAGATGGGAATTTTCCTGGCCTTGATACACATATTTTAGATCACTTACTGCATTTCATGTTCACAAAGGAAAATGGATCATTGAGTTTAATCATAATGCTTTACTCACTGCCAGTTGATGAACTGTAGAAACTAGCTCTGCCACACACCAGTGATACGCTTAGTCATTTTTCAGCTTCATAAACAAGTCAAAAGGAAAGGAAATCTATTTTTTATTAACCAGCTTCTAAAACTAAGTCTTTTACGCTTCACTCTGCTGAGATCCCTAGTTAAAGGAAAGGAAAAGAAAGCTAACTCACTAAGTTTACCAGTAGGTTGTTTTATTAAAATCTATAAGGTGAGATTTTTCAACACAATCAAATCATCATAAAATATGTTATGCATTTATGATAAATTAAACTGTTATTGCACTCATTTTCACTGTAACACCACCCTTGGGAGCAAGGGATTCTGTAGGTTCCAAGTATGTGTTATTGTAAGGTGCTGTTCTACTTACAGCTAAGTTGCATTTTCCATTATAAAACCCCATTTCCAGGGTTTTATTATTTAGCCATAAAAATTTGCTTGGGGCTGAAATACAGCATGTAAAGACTCAGTTCACCAGCAATTTTTTCAATGAACCTTTAAGGAAGAAAGCCAAACCCAACGTAAGTTTAGCTATTTTAAAATTAATAAAGGGCTACACATTGAAAGAAATTCCACACCTGCAGATTTGAGTCTGGATATGAAGTACTGACCCAAAAAGCCAAAAATAATCCCTTCAGTGACCATCTGCCTGACCAAACCCAGTATTCCCCCATGGTGAAGCAGAGCCAGCAATACCAACAGGGCAGCCCAAGCATTGCAGCACTATCTTCAAATACTGCTCTTTCCAAACGTTTTCATAAATATTTGAATACTCTCTCAAACCTTCCTCCTTTTAGGTGTATATTTTTCAAAACTACAATTAAATTAAAATACAATATTCTCATTTGATTCCTAAAACAGAAATGTGAGATACTCCACTTAACTTTGACAAGCATAATTCTTCTCTTTTTTTAAATTTATTTAATTTGAATTTAATTTGAAGCAAGACTTCAAAAATATTTCAATGACTTTGCCTTTATTTACTTTGCCCTATTAAGCTATGATGACATAGGAAGGGATGTCCTGGGTCAGAGTACAAGTTCATTTAGCTCTGTACCCAGTCTGATGCAGTGACCCATGCATGGGTACCTAGGAAAGAGTCAAAACAGAGCAAACATACTGTTTTCCCCTCACCAGTATCTTGAGCCAGATGTGTCTTCTGATATATTTAAACCACTGTGAGAGTAAAAATTTCATGTAAAAATTCTGTCATTTTCTCTATAGCGATTTTAAGTCTGTGAATATCCTTTGGTTTTAGCACAGAAATTGCTAATGGTTTGTAGAGATTCAGTACAGATACAGTGGCAGAATGATACATGCCTGCACACCGGTATGTGACCACACATACACAGCAACTGAAACAAATTTTAAAAAGTCTGATTAAAAAGGCAGGAAATACCAGATTAATCTTGACAGCACAACTTTCATTTTAATACCTGCTATAACTGAACCTTTAACCACACCTCCATGTGCTGGTTTTGTCTACAGAACTTAACGACACATTTGCTCATAGCAGTCATTGCTCTATTGCATCTTTTACTCTCTCTGATCATTATGTGGCCTTCACTCACACCTTACTCTTTGAACAGAACAGCAATGCAGATATAAAGACATTTCTTTCCAGGCTCTTGGCAGTTCCCTGCAGGCTTTCCTCTGATTCACACTGCAGCCACATGCTCGATTGTGAGTTTTGCAAAATCCAGTAGGATGTGCAGCAGGTTACTGACCCACCAAAGCAGAGGTTTAGTGCTAGAAGACTGAAAGAAAAGAGGAGCCACTCCTCTCAGCTGCTGATCTGGGACATCCTTAAGCAGTGGTTAGCCTTGCACAGCACTTGGGGAGATCCAAGCACAGACAACAGCTACCCTACGCTTCACCTGCAGGAACCTTTGCAGTGGACTTCTCTCTTGTCCCCATCTCCTAGTCTATCCAGCTCTAAGCTGCAATTCTACAGCATCCAGTCACAGTGCCCATGTCCCTGCCCAGGAGATCACTGTGAGATCTGTTAAACTTCCCTGCTCCAGGCTCGTTTCCCAAGAAGTCCCAGTGTACAGGTTGTTCTACCTGTAAACCAACAGTGTCAGTTTTGATCCAGATGACCCAGAGTGGCTGCCACAGGCAGCAGGAGCACAATGGCAGGAGAGTCCTGCCCGTCCATGGGGTTCAGGGAGCAGGGCAAAGCTGTAACGCACAGGGGTCACACGCAGCTTCTACACAACCACATTCACAATGCCTTTCTGAAAGTAAATTTTGTAATACAGACGAATTGTAGAGGGATATCTTATTCCACTTAAACCCTGTATTTAACTGGACAGTTCATCCGTTATGGGTTGCATGTTAACTAAAGTGTCAGCATAGACAAAACCTTTCCCTCACCATTTTTAATGTGTGTATTGCATATAGTGCCAGTTGCATACAGTACACACCAGGGATTTACCTGAAGCTGTGCTTCAGTCAGCAAATCCTTCCCACCCTGCAACACCCAACTGTATCCCCATCCTTCTGGGCCAAAAGGTGATGGCAATGTAAGTCCTTAAAGATTCCATGGCCTCTTGTGAACGGTTAAGTGGAGATTATTTAAAAGACTTAATTACACAGAAACCTGACACTCCCTTTTAATGGGCAGGTGGACTGTTGTTTATTTACTTTTTGAAATCTAGTCGAAATTGGGCCTTGAGAAAGAGAAAAGTAGCGGGGGTTTCAATTAACAAATTGTCTTCCCCAGTCAAGGGATAATTTGAGCTTTAGAGAAACACGTGTAAGGAGTAAAAATAAAGCATAAGTACTTCCTCATACTGTATATTGCTTTGCATCAGTCTAGTTATCCTGTGGTTTATCACTGGTATTAAAGATTTATATACATAATGTAGTTTAAGACATATTAACATAAAGTAATATTGTATCTTACTATGTGTCAGTCATTATGTCTTTCAATACTGTCCAGTTTATCAGCAATGGTAGGAGTAGGAAGGATGGAAGCCTCCACAAGGAAATTGTGCAGCAAAAGAAGTACATCAGTTGACAGCAAGAAAATATTTTGATAGGAGAGACAGATACTGCTTACTAATATCAGTAACAACTTTGGAAATATTTTGGCTGTAACTATGCAAATCAGTGACTGGAACTGTCTGTTTCGATGTATTGGCATATATTTATAACACAAATGTCGTGTGGAATGCCTACTGTGTAGAAAAAAAATATCTTTTTTTAATAAAGAAAGCAAATTCATAAAATCTGAGGAAAATACTTCAAAACCTTTGTTTCATCATTTTCATGCATAATGACATTCAAATTAACTCCTTGCAGACTGAGTTACTGCACTACATCAGAAAAAAAATACCTAAGAAATGCTCTTCAAGGAAAAAAAAATGTATTAGGGATGAGAACAAGAATCACTTAAAAATGAGTTAGGAACTAGGTATACAATAGTGATTTTCTATTCAAATTGACTAACAGCACCTAGGTCAGAAGAAAAGTATATTCTTTTTAATGATTCGCATGAAAGAACGTCTGCACACTGCCTGCAGCCGCAGAAAGGAGCAGGAGGGAATTTACATAGGCAAGCAAGATTAATTCAGGTTGCTAACTGGAATGAATTTCTCAGTATTTTGCTGTTATTTGTTTACGGAAAATAACAAACTAGCCTTGATGATGTCATCGTACTATTTTTCACCACACACCTTTCAGAAGGCTGCACTATTAGATAGGATTTGCACTGGTAAGAATGCAACCTGCCATCATCACGATGCTATGAGGTGAAAAAGCACCCAGCAACCAATATCGGAGAAGCAAATTTAAAAACAAAATAATCAGTGTGCATGCAATTGCTTCAGTAGAATTGTCTACCCCATCACTCCACAACTCTAAGAACCGTTGTAGGGAGCAGGTTCCCAGTTTGAGCTCAAGAGGAACTAAGCTGTCTTTGATGGCAGGAGGAGAGGGAGTCTCTAGGATAGCTTCAGAGTCCTGATATCATAGCTCTTTTGGACCAGCAAAGAATCCTAGATCTCTACAAGGTCCCCAGCTTGGCCCAGCAGACTCCTGGGATTGACCAGAAGTCACATGAAGACAGCTAGCTTAGGGGAAGGACATTCCTTCCTTTTCCATAGAAGGACAAAGCTCATCAATCCAGAGGGCAGGATTCTTTACTTGACACATCAGTCCATGCTGAGTTCAACCAAAAACCTAAGTATTTTTTGACTTGCTGACTTGCTCCACCTATTCAAAACTTGCTAAAAGTTCCCTGGCATGTTCTTGAGCACGTGAGCTGCCTTGGGCAGCTGCTGTCATTGCAACACTGCCAGGGTGTGCCTTGAGTGTCCAGGGAGGCCGACATGGTGTCCACCCCACAAGCAGCCAGCAGCGATAAACCTGCACCCCTTGTGTCACTTCGTCAGACATACTCAGGCCTCAGTCACTGTACCCCATCAGATGCTGGTCCATTGTTCAAGGCTTTGTCAACAACATGAAAGTACCTACCCTTCCAACAATGCGTTTGAAGAACCTACACACAGTCACAGAGAAGCCTGAGATACCGGAAACAGAAACTGCACAAGCAATTGGAAAAAAAAACCAAAACCAACAAACAAAACCCCAGTATATTAAGTTGAGCATATTCTATTTTCATATTTAAGTTAAACCCTCTGGTTTTAAAGAATATAAAACTTCTGCAAAATATACATTGAAATACTACTGAACTGAATGAATACACAGGAGAAAGGTCTGAAACTATGGTCATTGCCATAAATTTTGATTAAATGTTTATGACTCAGTTGAAATATTGCAGGCAGGATCTTTTTTCACTGTAGGGTGCAGAGATACGGTGTAAAAACCTCTAGAAATACAGGGGATTGTGGCTTTAAAATATGATTATTTATTGTTAGATTGATTTATTCTGGCAACAGTTAGGGGCCCCACCTGAGATGGAAATACCACCAAGCAAGGCTCTTTTTAAAATGGACGGGTGGAAAATAGACCAACTCAGGGCTGTGTTAGGTGAGGATAAAATAGATGTGAAAGTAAATGAAGAGGAGAAGCAGCATATTAGCTCCATAATATAAATAAAGAACTGAAACACTGAGATGAGGCAACTTGTCTAATGTAGTGCTAAGTATCTACAGTGGGCAGAGTGGCACTTGGGCTGAAGGCCAGCCCAAGTTTTCAACTGATGCCAGGGACAGAACCTGGAAGCAGCAGTGGACTGGACTATGCTTCTGTTTTAATTAGAGTATCACACTCCATAACCTTCAATTTTCAATCCTCTCTAACCAAACATCGTATCACGGTGTCACTGGAAGATGCCGCTTCAGAACAAGCACCTTCTACAGCTTTATAAAAACTTCTCTAGAGGTAAAGTTTTCTGATTGTTCTGGGTACATGAAATGTAGTCCAAAATCCAAATGCAAGCTACTACAAAAATAAAAAAATGTAGTTAAACGTAGGGATATTTTTTTCCAGCCTCTGTTGCACACAACTATGTGCTCTTGGAATCAAAACATTCTACAAGTATGGTTTTGATCTGATGAACCCATGACTAATTCAACTAACTAGTTATCCTTCAAAGCTTGCTGAGAAAAACTTTCACAGGGATATTCCTCTCTCCCATAATTCTTAATTGTGCACATACCATACAGTGGTTAAATTAAATGCACATTTCGTTTGCAGTGTGCTCAGCAAGTATTTACTTGTGCAGGAACAGCTTGCACATTATGGAAAGCTTTGCTTGTGTTAATGATGAGTCCATTGCTAGATATTTATGCAAGTGAAATTACCAGGACATGGGAAGATGCATTAACAGCTATTTACACTCCTCTGTGCTCTGAGTAGAGCAGAATTCCTTAGGAAATCTCAGTGCATATTTACGCATTTAAAGACCAATCTAATATATAAACATATATAAGGTTCTGCAAGCTCCTGGAAACTTGCATATCCTGAATTGCATGCGTGAGTTCACAATGCAAACAACACAATTTTAAAGCAGAAAATGACATAAGAATGTGTTTAAAGAAGTAAAAGGAAAAATAAATCCTCTTTTATGCAGCCATGCCAGCCCCACCCCATCAAATACCACCACAGCTGAACCATTACTCAGCTATTCACTGCTCCGTCAAGCAGCAGCACTGCTGCTGAACAGAAAACTGGCCTGCAACTGAAAACTGTTTCTTGACAGGGTTGAGAGGATGCATCACATCTGTGAGTTGCTGAATTTGAAGGATGATCTGTAGGAAGCCAGTTATGGCTTTCTGTTCACATCTCAGAAATCAGGAGAGTTCATGCCCCAAGTGGTCCTCACTAAGATAAGGCAGACCTCTGATATACTTAGGTATTGAGGGTAGTCGGGGAAGTGGGCTGTCCAGATGTCTTTTCCTTTCCTGAAGCACTTCTGCTGCTCTAAGCTCCCAGACATTGCCAACATTGCCTTCCTACTGCTCTTTCTGCTGTTGCTTGAGCAGTTGGGGCTTCAGCTTCTGGAATGCTCACATACAATTACCATTTAATCAATCAGCCACAGTTCTCCTTCACATTACTGCTGGCATAAAGCAAATGGTAATTTTTAATATGTTATAGTTCCAATAATGCTAAAGAAAAACAAGAATATCTGTGTCTGGCACAACTTAAAAGCAAGGGAAGTATATGATCTTCTCAAAGCAAAACATAATTGTGGAATTGTATACAGTGGGAAGAGTACAGCAACCCAACAACAGCACTTGCAACCAGTTCACTCCAGAATTACACATCTAAAATTATGTGTGTCTATTCAGGTACATGCAGATAAATGTGTTATGATTACGCTTTTTTTTGATATCTACCTATTGCCAAATTGAAAAGAAACAATCCCTGGAAAATAACCCATCGCTAATTAGCTAAGTCTCACCAGCAGATTTCCTGTAAAATGCTTTTAATTGACTGAAATTAATTTCAAATACTTTGTCGGGGTTTTTTTAAACAGTGGAGAAAAAGAAAACATTTAGCAAATAGCACCTGGATCCCTTGAGCTCTTAGATAATAGTAGTATTATTAAAATGTATTTAAAATGTTTTTGGAAACCCTTGAGTACATTCCCAGGGTATCAGAAATAAAGGCGACTGTCAGATACTCTTATAAGGCAGTTGGAAAAGCCAAAACAGCCCACTGGGAGAGAGGAATGTTATGCTGATACAGTTATGAGTCATTGCAGTTTTGGTTGAATCGGGGCCATTTATTTGAAAATCTGCCACCAAAAAAAGTTTCCTAATTTACAAAACCCTTCTCCCCCTGCCCCTCCCCGCCCCCCTTTTTTTTTTCTTTTTTAGCTGGGTATCTTATATATAAATTTGTTTCCATCACTTTATGCTTAGGAATTTTCTGTTGGCCCTTGTGCAGCATGATGCCTATAACAACCAAAACAGAGGGCTCCAGGATGTCTGCCATAAGAAAATATACTGGCTTGCTTTATTTTTAAACATTAATACAGTTGGCAACCATGAGGACATGAATGACGTGATTTACAAGTTTGTGGGCCAGACAAAGAAGGATCAAAAGATTATCTGCAAGCAAAGAGTCAACATTTCAAAATAAGGAAATAGGAAGAGAAAAGGCTCAGCTGTACGCAGACCCAATCTCTCCAGCAGCCCAAGGAAAAGAGTGCGGGAACTCCTCTGCACCAGCTCCCTCTGCAGGGGTCAGGCTGCAAGCCTGGAGAGCAGGTTTTCACCCTTGGAACTTACAATTGCATGTAATTAATGTGTCTGAGTGGGAAACAAATGTGCAAGTGGGCAGATCACTTCTTCTAATGGCTGGAAGAGAAACCTTTTAGGTATAAGATCTGAACTCAAGTGCCTACACTTTTGCGTTTCTAACTGTGGCTTCAGTTTGGATTCTTGTCCTAAAGAAGACATGATACATTAAGAAGTATCTACACTCTGAAACAAAGGTTACGGGTTTGCTTACGGCACATGCAGTTTGTGAAAGAGGAAGCCAAGCCACCTGCAACAGAGCGCCTGAAAATTAGTTGTTACTCCTTTGCACTCCTCTGCACAAGCTTGGCGAGGCACATCTCAAGCGTTTAGACGCCTTCCTCAGCTATTGCCCTCAGGCTTCTTCCAGACTTGCCTTTAAGTCACGAGAGACACTAGAAACAGCACCAGAATAGGAGCCGAACAAGAGTTTTATGAGTTCTGAATATTCACGTTGCTTGTCCTTCTTCTCCTGGACTTCCAGGTCTTCATAAAAGACATCAGACTCTTCTCAGTGGTGAAGATCATACAAATTCCTAGAAATTGCCAGGAACAAACAGATGGGGACAAAATAACATGTCTACTGGTAAGCTACAGACCACAGTCTGGAGAATTTCAATTACTCCCTACTTTGAAAGACTCTTTGAAAAGTATTTCTGACTCCTTCCCACACCAGCCCCCAGGGAAGAAACAACTCTGTCGTTCTGCTCTTAGCGCAGCATGGAAAGCAAAGGACTGCTTCAGCTGCACTATCCACACAGAAAAGAGAAAAAGCACAATCTGAAGCAGAGTGGGATCTGCAAGGGATACTGCTGCCAAATCAAACACTTTCCAAATGCTGGAACAGAGCACAATTTGAAATACATATGAACCCTGCTGGTTTTATGATCTGCACAATGAAGTTTATCAAGGTATCACTTCTAGGCTACATCCTATTTACAGATACAGTACTCAAGCCTCTAAAAAGCTGTGACAATACCAGGTAAATGCATGTCACTAATTACTTCTTCCCAAGGATTAAGTTAGTACAGTTTGGAGATGAACATCAGAGATTCTTGTTCATGCTCCTTGGGTTCTCCTTTTCTGTATCCAAATTAATATTTTCTGAACACAGTAACTGGAAAAAAATGGTCTTTTTGGTCAAGCATTTAAACAGTCAGTCCTCTAGTGAATAATAATAAAAGAGTAAAACAATATTAACCAGATGGACTAAACTCCAACCAACAGCTCCCCCTACCAGCCAATTCAAGGAGGATCAAGAGAAGCAAAAAGTGAAGTTGTTTGGATTCAAAGGCACTGTGAACTAAAAGGTAAGTTTTCCAGGGATAGCAGGAAAATTTTAAAGCAAGTGCAGAGGCTCATCACAGGCACACCACATTACACCACAGACAATGCCTTAACAGAGTGCATCTTACAAGTCACTGAAAAATACCGTCCCTAACTGTAACACCACATTTAAACCTACAGGATAAAGGGTTTATATGTTTAACTTTTTTTTAATAAAATGAGAAGTACATTTTACCACAGCTGTGTTGGAAGGACAGTCACCGACTTCTGCAGTAGGAAACAGTATACATCTGAGGCAGAATTTGATGGAGTTCACTATAAGCATCACAGACTCAGCAGCACTTGAGTTCAAAAGGGACCTTAGGACATCTCCAGTCCAAACTCCTGCTCTGCCTGATCAACACTGAATTTGGATCACATTGTTTAGGGCTTTATCCCATTGGGCACTGAAAACATCCAAGGAAGGAGGCTCCACAACCTCCCCGAGTAATCTAATTGCTTAATTATTCTGATACAGACTATTTCCCCCCTTTTTTTGGTTCCCTTTCTTTCTGACAACTGTCCCTTGTTATCTTGCTGGACATCTCCATAAAAAGCCTAGTTCCACCTTCATGGCAACATCCTCTTAGATATATCAGAAGGCTGCTGTTTCTACGTTTATTCATATCTTTGTGAAAACCACTTAACTAAGTCTCGAGGGCAATTTACAATGTTTTTTTGGACACACAACACACACACTGTTTGTATCCAGCTACACATACAGAATGATCTCATTTATCACGAGGCTATGTGATCCATCACATAGACATCTCCAGACATCCGAGCTGGCTTATGCACAGTACACAGATAAATCTACCTGTCTTGTGCACACATATCTAGCCAGCATACCAAGTGGGCATTTCATATCTTGAAAGCATTTTATTTGTGATTTGTGCACTGATTTGCAGTTCTGAAACAGTTTTCAACATTCTGAGCAACTTCATATAGGCATTTCTTTCCTTCCCTCCCCCCCACAAAAGGTAACTACAAAATGACAAAAAAAAAATCAACCAAAGAACTCACAAAACACTCAGACGTTTAATGAAAATGTTTTCCTCTGCTTTTCACTGTTTCCCTTATCCATCCACATATGGTTATATCCCCTGACTCTAAAGGATACATAATACTCTAAAGGATACAGCAGCATGGTCTAGAACATGAATTTCACATCTGAAAATGTGAGATTCCCTAAATTCCCAGTGAAACGTGTAAATAAACATTTTGAATACTGAAGAAGATCCACCATGTTGATCCTAAAAGTTGTGATATACTTATGATTCAGAAATCTATTTTAGCTCATTTAGGATTATGCTTAGTTCATTTAGGATTATATTTATGACACTCTCTAAGCTCTACCTTTGAACTAAGGTACCTTATATAAGCACAAAAAATAATACCCTTAATACCATTTAAAGCCCTCTAAAATGTTTATTGGTTTCCCTAATACTTGGTGACTATATAAAATACTCAGTTGTGAAATTGAGTGATTTAAAGCTTTTAATAGATCTCTAGAAGGAAAAAAAAAAAAGTGAATTTTGTTTTTACCTTTTTCTCTTGTAAAAGGCATACCTGTAACTGAAACCTGTGCTCCAAAACAACTATCGTATATACAGTGTGTAGATTTTGGATTCACATTTACTGCCACTTGCCATTTCTATACAACATAGATTGATGCATAATTATAACCCTAAATGAACCAGCTCCTGGGTTCCCATGTATGTACGAGGCATCGCTGCCTTCACAAGCATATCACAGCTAAAACACAAGCACAGTGTTCCATGCTGCGATCTCAGAGAGAATGAACAGCTGAATAGATCCCATTTTTACTTCTTTTTCTTTTCTCTGAATAACAATGGATTGCAGCATATTCACGGAGCTGCATGTTAGAAGCTTCCTTTAAGTGTAACATTGCATGTTCAACTCGCACAATATTTTTGATTGACACTATGTGTCTAAAACCATACTATCTGAAAATCTCCAATTTTAAGTGTAGGTAAGAAACAACCTTTTCCTCACTGACATAAGTGAAACACTGATAGATGTTACAGTTCAGCTTTTCCAGGCACTAACAACACTTGACAACAACCTATTGCACTTTAATTCACACTCCTAAATTGGTCAAATGCAGTGCCTCAAAAAAAAGTTTCTAATTACTGTGAGAACTTTTATCAATTCATTGCTTGTTAACAATACAAGGAAAGTATTATATATATCTACACATAGTTATTTGATCATGTACTGGTAGATGGATGAAATTTATTTTGCCTTTTAACAAACTCTGTGGTGGAGAGAAACTGTCAAAACTTTTTTCCTGTTCTTATATCTTATACACTTATATGTTCTAATGTATCATACACTTGTATCTTCTGCTCTTCTTGCTCTTAAAATCTTTCACCAAAAAGCAAAGTTCTCCACCTGTGTTTTATGTTGTATGTCTTTCACAAAATCCATGTAGAATTAAACTGAAAAAAATAATATTTTTATATACACATATATTACTGTATGTGTACTATTATTTATATAAGAGAGTCCACTTGCTTACTCAGGAATACTGTACAAAACCCTACGTGCAGTCTCAAGCACCAGGTCTACAAGAGAGGAAATCTGTGTTTGCTTTCATAATAGCAAATCAGCTTCGGGTGAGGGACAAAATTCTTTCTTACTAGTCACCTGCTACTTACTTTCATATATTAAACATGCAGAAAATAGACCGTCTTTAACCATAGTGTTTTATTTGTAATCCCTGACTTCCAACCTAATATGACACAGCCACAGTATAAACATCTGACATCCTGCAAAGAGCAGCAACCAGACCAGACCAAATGCTCAGTAGTGGGTTCAGCAGTTGCCCCTCAGAGCTCAGCCCCACCATGCCCTGCACCTGGGAGCCCCCAGGTCTGCAGCCTCACGCAGAGGCTGGCACACAGGCCCACTAGCCCAACTCCAATGTTCTTAGGGTTCATACAGGCAAGCTCCAAGCAGAGGGAGTATGGAGGGGATGATTGGGAATAGGAGGTTATAAGAATACAGACTGCAGCAATCAGGAGCAGTACTCACTCAGATAAGTGTAATGACCAGCAACCTGCTTACAAGTGACAAGCTCGTTCTATACCCCTTTCCTTCTGTCTTCCCATATTTTCTCCTCCCTGACCCACCTTCATCAAACTTTGATCCTTCCCTCAAATATCCCATACCAAGTCTTACGCATTTACACAATCTCATTAAAATAATAATATACAATCCCCAAATACTCTGTCCGCAGGAACCCACATAAAATTCCTATGACCCTTAAGACAATAACCTGGTTAAAATCTCACAACATCCTAGGGAGAGGTTTCTTTTGATGGCTTTCCCACCAGGAACCTTCACATCATTAGACAGAGGTGTTGGCAGTGCTTGGGTTACTGCTGCTAGTATTGCAGAGTGCTGCTGCCAGGCCTCCGACTCTGCTGGGCCTTCATCTTCCCCCTGCTCACACCCAACAGGTACCTGCGTAATGATCCTTGTCAAAAGTGATCTTGTTTCACTAAAAAAATCATTAAAACTCAGATGGTATGATCTGTTGTCCCGTGATAAAGCACAGATTAAACTGAACTTTCATATTTTGGTAAAATATATTTTAGAAAATTTCACAATAGGTAATTAGGTGAGCATGATTAGTCTAGGTTGACAACGGGACAGCTTTCAAATTGGCAAGACTACGAGTAATAGAGATAAATACACCTCCAAACACACAGGAACTCCCCATCCAAAAGTGTCACAGAAGTCACCAGCGCTGGGCAAGGCTGTAGAAAAGCCAGAGCCACAGACTTGTTGTAAAAAGATTGACTTTTATTAATGATCTAGCTTTCAACAGAAGTGTTTTCATGTACAGGAGCTATTTTAATAAGCAGGCATCACAGACTAGCACTTCCATCATATGCTCCTCATGACAGAGACTTGGCATTTGTCACCAGTATATTTACTATCACAAATAAATGGACTAAAATAGAAAGAAAAAAAAAACCCTAATAACTCTAAAATCTATTCAAAATACAGGCCCTTATTTTAATGAAGTCAAGATTTCAGCTTAAATGTTTAATTGCCTAGGGGAAAACCTAGTCTAATAAACACTGAATTCAGTGCTATGTTGAGGATCTAATTTGTTATGCAACAGCAGCTGCGAGAAGGATTTCAGTGATAAGAGCTGCAACAAAATGACAGGATGGAGAAGAATTCTGCAGTGTGAAGTCTGACAAAGGCTTCCTTTTTTTTTTCATTCTAGGGGTTTGGTTTATATCAGATTTGTAACTGTTTTGCTTGACCTTCATACTAAGAATTTAAGAGCCACTAAGTGTCAAATTCCAGGAAGTTTTTCATACTTTTTCTAATGAAAAATAAACTTAATTCCAAAATGCAGTCCAGTGGATCTCAGCAGAAAATACTAACAGTAGGAATAAACAGTAGGAATAAAATTATTTGCAAGTGCCAAAATAGAAATAATGTGCTTCCTCACATTCTCACTCAGAAATAAATGAAATTTCAGGAACAGCTGAGGAATCTTAATGATCAATAGTAGAGGTTTACTTAATAGTTTGAAGTTTGGGAGGGGTACTGAATACATCCTTTAGAGAGCTGATTTTGTGTCAGTGACCTGGATTATTGAAATGTCATTTATAGCACCCTATTTCTCTCTTAATTTTCACTTATGAAGGGTATAGTGCAACACAAAAGTGATATTTCAAATACTATTTCCTAAGCAATTATATGATGCACTGGTTTCCTCAAAGAAGTAACAAGTAAACAAAAATATGCACATAGCACAAGACAAAGATCTAACCATTTTGGTGAGAAATTCACTTTTCTTACAATGTCATTCAACAAGTGCTGGCACATGAGCATCACATAAATCATCTGCTCCTGCTCTTCTATGTTCCCAACGCAGAATTCACCTATTAGTATCTGTATAAATCTGAAACTCCCAAATTAGAACACTATTATCCTTCCTAAATAGATCTAGATATTGGCAATGCTGCTGTTAGGTATTATATTAACTAATCTCTATTACAGACAACCAACCACTCAGATTCTGTCTTCCTTAATACTGTTCATTTGACAAAAAAAGAATGCAGTTATTTGTGTCTTCCACTGATGTTGATGCAGTTTAGTTATATATAAAGAAGTTCATTTAGAACAGTTCGTTCTACTCCACACTTCACATAATTATAATCTATAATAAATATATTTCAAAATTGGAAAGAATGTGGATATTTCAAAGCCCACAGATCTCTTATTAATTTTCTTTTGGTTTATAGTTAATTTTTATGAGGATTTGTAAGACCTTGACATTACTTTTAGAGTAGGTGCCGTACCCACACACACTCCGCTCAATTTAATATTGAACCCTAAAGAAAACCAATCCTGAGTTCAAATACCAGCTGGTAATTCCACTGATCTTAACGGTACTGCAAGAATTTTACTTGAAAGCAGACATCACCACCTAGATTTTAATTTAATTTAAACTGGAAGCATTGTTTTAATTACAGAAATTAATTTCACCATGTCTAGCTGCATGACTGAGCACCATCTGCCATTTCCAAATTCATCTTAGTATCGATATCAGCCATTCAGAAATCCTTAATCAATGGGAAAAATAAAAATGTGTTATTTCTGAAATACGAAAATGAAGTGTGGGGGAAAAAAAAGTAGAGGATTGATAACTGGATTACAGAACACATTTTAGGCTTCAGTGAGAATGGTGCATAGACATAGTTTCAGTTTTGAGCACAAGTATTCCTATTGATTCATACAGAAGTATTTCTATTCTTAAGATTTATTATATGCCTCCATAAATTGCTGAAAATTGAACAGCAAAGATCTTAAGTGGAGAAGCAGCATCCTCACTTCTAAGCAAGCAAACTAGTCAGATGCATTTAATAAATCCATTCTCTTTTATTTGTTTCATGATGTGAAACTTAGGAAAACCAAACCTTGAGAACCCCAACAGTCTCCTGAACATAGCTGGTTTCTTTAAAAGGTGCTTAGGTTGTTTGTCCATTCCCCCTAACAAATCTTCCAAGCATCTTAATACAAAATATGTAAAAAAAGACACAGTATTATAGATACTACTGTTTTGGTTTTCGGGGGGTTGTTTTTGTTTGGTTGGTTTTGTTTTGTTTTTTTAAAATATGTTAAATTGAGAAAAAAACAAATGTCATATAAGAATAGGCACAACTGGCTACAGGAATAGAATTGCAATATTATGTATAACTTGAAGAAATCCATCAGAGACCATCTCTTACTGAAAGGTAAGGAAAAGATCACAGCTTAAATAAAAGATAGTCATTGGGAAAAATGAAGCAGGGAAGCTGAAGTGAAATAATTTCCTTCCACAGCAGTGAGCTGATTGTGACTCAGAGACTCTCTGAAGTTCCTAGTGTAATCTTTTTTGTGCCTTAAACTCCGCTGGGTCCCTGAGCCTTCACATTGGGCTCTCCACTTCCCCACATATGTATGTCCTGCAAGTGTTTGTACAGCAACACAATACCAGCATTAGCCCAATACAAAAACATCCAAGTAGAAAAGTGTTCAAATCTTGTGCTGTATTAAGTTAAGATGTAATACAAGTAAATGTTTAGGTTAATAAAAAGTCTCTGTAATAGCTGTTAATCATTGTGCATTAAGATAACATTTATCATAACAATATTCATTACAATGAATAAGCTGATTTGTTAATAATGCAGATGCCATATGCACTTCAACAGGATTCCTTTATTCACCAACACCACAGCCGTTATTTTAAAGTGCTTCCAAAAACATTAATGCACAATGTTAATCTGAAATCCATACCTCAGTTATTTTCATGAAGCAACCGGCAAGGTTTGTTTAGGGAATTTCACGCCAAGCTTCAGAAGTGTGCACTCTAACCTTCTTCAACACATAATTCAAGATAAACACTTTCTTCATGACAGACGTTTCAAGAGATGAAGGAGTGGAACAAAGGCAGAGAGTGACATGAAGCACAAGTTCTACACCATTAAGATGGATGGACAGATTAGCTGGAAAATCCATAATGACACGTTGGACTGGCTGAAGCGGTTCTGTTTATGCAATTATGGCTTTGTTGCTGAAACGACCGGAAGCTGTGACCAAGACCTTTACCTCAGTGCCCCTGCAGCAGCGCTGCTTCGGCAGTGCTTCAGTAGCCTTCTCCATCCGTGCCAACCACTGCAATTCACCAGACGTCTCATTAACAGTTTTTAAGTCTCATCTACTGAGGACAAATGTTTTATTAGGTAAACTGTTATGCGCTAAATAAAATTTTTATGCAAAAGGTGCCAAGCAACATTCAGGTACATTGCCAGCAAGAGCAAAATAAAAGTCAAGCAATACACTCTCATCCAGCGCAGCCAGCCACTCAACCCACATCTCTCTCTTACCAACAGATTGCAAGACAACCTCTGCTTGCTTTAAAAAAGAGCTCTATCCAGCCTATCTTAGATGCAAAAACTGAGAGTGCAAGTGTATGTGTGCTTCACTCTAGAAAGAATGATCAAAGCAGCCATGTTTGCAAGAAAGCTCGCTACAGTCAAGTCTCCCTTCTCAGTTCATGTTTACAGTGACATAAATGACCACAACGCAGAAATGTGGCATGCGTTAGAACAAAGGCTTTTCTTTTAGTAGTGACTTATCACGTCCTAACTGGCATGATGCACACTGAATTACCGAGAGATTACAGGAGGAAAATTAACTTTATGAGTTTGGCAAACCTGGCTCTCCTGGAATACCAGGATCAAGGAAGAGAAAAATAGCTTGGCCTTGTGCATGAGTGTTCTGCATTGCTCACTAGAAAATCCAGTGAAGGCTGCTCAGAAAAACAGAAGTATTTTTCTAAAGTTAAAAATATCCTAGTCCAAGGTTTGCTGAGCACAGGTTGCTGCAGGACTGCTGTGTGTAGAATAAAATGGAATTACTCACTGATTTCCCATATTCTTCTGCTTCCAAAAACCCAAATAATATACTGACAGAGATTGTCCTATGAAAGAGAATGACTGTCCTCAACCTAATCATTACCTCTGTTTCTATTTCACAGTCACATCATTTCCTTACAGCAAAACCAGCATTAGCTCATGATGAAAGGTAATATGCGCACAGTATGTGCCAAATGTGATAAGAACGCCATGCTTTAGAGCAGCATTTATTGACTCTCATAGTTCTGCAGGTGAATATGATAATCAGTTTGCCCCTCCTAGTCTTAAACTCCACAAGTCCATAGAAAATGAGGAATGGAACAAATATATCCCAAATATTAGCATTAATTAAAGTTGCAGTAATCACGTAACACCTTCTCAAATCTGCTTCAAAAAGCCACTCCAGCGCAACACAGCACAATTTCTCAACTACTTCACATTGCACATGAAAGTACTTCCATGAGTCATTCTTCTGCACAACACGGGGAATCCAATGCTTAGTCGTATCACAGACCGGATCCAAACCGGAATATAACTAACTAAAGTTTCTCAAACTCCAAACTGCCCAAGAAAGTTTTCCTGAACTCCCATATAGCCTAAGCAGCATCCAAACTCACCAAGTGCTTTCCTTTGGGTCTGAGGATGCTGTAGGTGCTCAAAAGTCAGTCTCTCTGTAAACCACAACTACTTTAGTCCAAGCTGTGCAGCGCTTCAGTTGAGCCTGAGCCTGACCAGCCTAGAAAGTAGGCAGAGTGGAACCCCAATCACCCTAATAGTAGCTGTTCTCTATACATAATTAACAGATACCAACATACACATAATTAACAGATACCAACAAAGGTAGGTTTCTCTCAAAATGCAGTTACAGCAGCTTTCTTTTTAAAGCATAGCTGTCCCAGAAAGTATTCAAGATCCTAGAAAGCTTTCCCCTGAAAGCCCAATTTAGCAGCAAGTGGAAGATCTAGATCCAGTTTGCTTCTCAGCTGGAGGAGATCTCAAGTGCAACTTCTGCCTCCCAAGAAGGTACCTGAATTCAGAGTTGGACAGTTGGGGTGGGACAAGGTAAAAAGCAAGCAAAAAACATACCTTGTTCTCGCCAAGTGGTAAGGGAAGGCCTAGGTCCTGATGCCTACCCTCAAGATTATTTTTATTTTTACTGTTTCACAGGAAGTTCAAAATCAGAGTGACAGTCCTATTAGAGGGTTTTGGTTTTCTTTTTTAAAGAAAAGAATTATATCACAAATTTAAACTCTTCAGTTGCATCATACATCTTCTGAGCATGTGTTAGGATTCTGGGCAGGGAAACTTTGGTTGCTATAAAATCTCAACAGTCAAAGAAGGTGATAAATATAGCTTGCAATGTGATTATACTGAAACAGTTTGTTCCAGTCATACGGGACTCTTGACTTGACATTCCAATTAAAAAAAGAAGTGACAGAAGAAATATTTCAGAACCATACTTTGGTGTTAAGTCAAGAATGTGCAGAATTTTCTTTTTCTAAGATGAAGTAATTGGAACAACAGTTTAGCTACGGCAGTTCATTATATTTCCTGTAATTTCCATTCATTTCTAAATTAAATGAGATCAAAAATTCCCAGATTCATGAAAGCAAACTCTTTTGTCATTTGAATGACTACATAGTTTCTTATCTACATCATTAAGTCCACAGTATTAACTTTCAGTGTTTCAAACAGTAAAAAAACCATGAAATCCCAAAATTTTAAATGATCGGCACTTCTCACCAGAAACAGAAAAAAGCAGCTCCTGAGGAGAGACTGCTAAAGCTCAGGTTTATACATAGCAATACCAACTTAATTCTCATAAAAAACTTTTTGATAACTCTCTGAATCTTTTCTCTGATAGGAAAAAACCTTCCACTTTGTTGGTCAGAGTCTTGAGAAATAGGTATTTGGCCTGACAAGCAGTGGGCTGTGCAGTCCAGACTACAACCTGATCATCTGGACAGCTTAACAAAGCAGGCCACTTTCTCACCATCAAAGTTCATCCCAGTGAAAGAGCTATCGATCCTCCGGGACTTGCCCAGAGCGCCAGTTGCTCTCCCAGTGTCAAAGCCTGCAAAAGAAGGAATGCATTCCTACTAAGGCGAGCCTGCCAGAGCTGAGTTAGCATTTGCACTCGGACCAAAGCAGCTGGGGAAGGGAATCAGTCTTTCAAGAATAAAGAAAAGCTGGCTAGGAGTTCTCCCAGTGAAAGACTGTCACAGATGAAAATATCCTCTTGCTCTGCATAGAAAAGGAAATGGCACATTAAAATGCCCATGTGAAATACAGATAATTAAAAATCCTGGGGGCAGTATTGCTTTTACCAGCTTGAGTAAATTCTTTTGCTCTACTAACAATCAAAACTCATCTAAAAAGCAAAATGTAGGTACCAACTATTTAAAATCCATCTATTATTATAAATGTTGAGTTCTCTGATCTCATTTTGAATGCTGCCAGGTAGACCAGGACAGAAACAACATGCCATTTCATTTTTCCAGTTCAAAGGAATCTGAGTTAACTCTGCAGAAGGTGCAGCAGGAAGAATCTCATACTGGAGTGTCTTCAACCTAAAGGTGCAGTTTAAATTTTCTGCTGTTACCAGAAAAAAAAAGAAAAAAGGAAAAACAAAAAAAAACCCAAACCAAATCAAGAAAAAAACCAAAACAAAACAAACAAAAAAAACCAAACAAAAAAAAAAAACCACCAAAACTAGACTAGTAGCTCTAAGGCATAAATTCAATATTCAATAAATCAGGCCAAGCATTGAACAGTGCCAGGCTCTGTCGTGACAGCCCGCCAGTTCCCAGGCAGCTTGTGCAGTAGACCGAGGAAGAGGCCGGTTTGTTAAACTTTCCATCAGGTTACAAACGATCACATGGATACTCTAAATGATGCCATCAATTCAGTTCTCTGTGTATTTATTTGCTTTAATTAGGGGAGTCCACCATATACCGCTGCTGTAAGAACTTACTGAAAAGAAAGCAATAATGGGGCTAATTCTCCTTAGTTTGCCATTTACACCATTTGAGAGTGAATGTAAAAGAGAGACATCCACTTTTTATGGTTTTGTACTGATGTAAACGAATGCAAATGTTTCAGGTTAAACAGGCTTTTAGAGACACTATAAATATTTTTCTGAAAGCATACGATGCTGAGAATATACTTCCATTCCTCCCTACTTCCTCAAAACTACTATCCCCATTGAAGAATATAGGAATTGATACAAAAGATTAACAAATTGTTTTTATCTTCTTTTGTCTCAGTGAGCAACTATACCCACAGCAACACCTATGTTCAGTTCTGCCTCTGGAAGGCAATGCCCACTACTTGCTAAATACTGTTAGAAAGGAAAGTTTGATCTGTAGGACCTGCACAATTCCACTGGACTGCATAAGATTGGGGGTTTTATCCTATCTTTCATAGTTGCTCTATGGTCTTCAAGGACCAAATTGTGAGAATGCTACTTAGGACAAGACATGTTGTTTAACCATCTGCTCTAGCTACCACTGACCTTACCTTTTCTTTATTGCCAGAAGCACAGTACCACCAAATGGCTGGAAAAATCAATCAGAATGCCATCAGGTAAACAGTGCCATCAAACATCTGTTTATACCATACTACAAAACACAACTTAGTGTAAATCACCCTTCAAACATGTTTAAAATTTATTTTTTAAAAGAAACTATTCCCTACATGTCTGGATGAGGCCCTACAAATGCCTTAAAAATCTAATAAGGAGCAGGAATTTTTGTGGTTTCATTCCAGTTCTGCTACTGGCTTGTTGTGTGGTCTTGGAAAAGGCACTTACCCTTTCTCTGGGTTTTATTTCTCGCATATGGTGACATTAATATGCAGTAGAAACTAAGGCCATATCATATGTGAAGCCGAGAAAACAAGCTGACATACGGAGCAAAAAAAACCCACCCTCCACTGTATTCACCATCATAAATAACATTTTAAGCACTGAGATTATTGCTCCTTGGCAGATGAAAAGATTGCTGTCAAAAACACAGGGCATGAGAGTAAAAAACAACAGCTGCTACATGTTACCTACCTATGCGCACATTCTTCCTCAATAGTGCCTTGACATGCACTTTCTTACCTTTTCCATCCAGGAAAAGTGCAAACCACGACGACTTTCCTTGGAGTCGGTGATGCAGTGCAAGATGACGCCTCTTTCAGACTACAGTATCTTTCTTATATGCCATTCATAACCTTCAGTCCCTGCCTAGCACCTTCCTCTAAGAGGCAATACTCTGAATAAGGAATAGGAGGTTGTGTTTCATTATCATTATGCTCAGCAAACTGACAGTTACTACCCCCAGGACCAGCAAAAATTTTCTGACCTTGTGAAGACAAGGTTGCACCATTCACATGGAAAGTACACATCCAACAACTCTAATTCCTGACTTATGCATTAATGCATGAAATATTAGTCCAAGTCATACATCAATTTTTCAATATTAATAAAATGCATACTGACATTATGTCTAAATTTCCCACTCTCAACTTCAAAAAAAGTCGTTTGCTCAGAGAAGTCAGCAAACTAAGTGACCTAAAGATTTAGGGACAAGAAACATCATGTAGGTGCAGTGTAGCATTAATGTTTAAGACTGCCTTAAAAGAGCATGAGTGAGGCGTTACAGGACTGAGGATTAGTAGAATGGCTTCTGAACCTTACAGAAGCCTACCAGATGCTGCTGAGCAAATGGCTCTGGGTCCCCTCTGAAAGACAATTCCTTTCTAAACAAGAAGAGCCTTGCAGACTTTCTGGGGAAGAAGACTTTCTTGCCCTACTGCCAAACAATTAGACTTCATATAATTTCCCACTTTGTTCCAGGGATGAAATGGTTGTATTTAAAAGGAAAACTATAAAGAGACTCGGCCTCAAACTGTCGAGTAACTGCACAGCTGGACACTCCAGTGTCAGCTCCAGATGTAATCAGGACCAAACCTGAGACAGGGAAAGATGTGCTCCGGAATGCTCCAGGAGGTTTCAGTTCTCTTCTAGGCTACATAAGCCTTTACAATTCAAGTTTTGTTTTGTATTAGTTAAACTAGGCTTTTTTTCTATAGAAAGTTTCTTTACTGAATCCACTAAGAGCACCTTCTGAAGCTCTGGAGTAAAGTCTCCTATTAGATCTTCCAAATGACAGAGCAGGCAGAAAGTCATGAAAACCACACAGGGCATCATCACATCATGTAGATACATGTTACATAATAAGAAAATTATCTCCCCAGTACTCCACTACAGTAAAATTGACACACAGGGCTTGATTTAAAGCATGCCCATTGGACTGTAAGCAGTCTCTTTAACCTGCAACTATCTGGGATGTTCTCAGCTCATTAGAATACACTGCAACACGAGCCTCGAAGAAAAAGCTTCTCTCTTTTCCCACTGGAAATTCTTTCATGCATAGATAACTAGCTATTGTTATAGAAACTGTGAAAAAGAACCATATCTGAGATGTCATAATTTACCTTAAGGTCCATGAATCCTAGAAGAGCAGTGTAACAATTTTTTAAGGTAGCAAGAATGGACAAACCTGGCAGTACTGAAGCTTGATTAATTCTATAAAAAAACCCCTACAGTTCCCAGGAAAGCTAGCTGGGTAAAGGGACTCATTTTATTATAATTTCCAAAAGAAGAATAGCATTCACACCTAATTTTGGAGAAAATATTAAATTACATGGTTTCCTTATTACTTAGAGGATTTTGCAGCTGTTAGAAACCTCTCCATTATAGCGTAAATACAAAAGAAAATATTTTCTCATGTTTTTAGGGAAGTTTGTCACTAAAGATGTGTATTATGTCCAAGAGAGTTCATAGCACCTGTAACTATTAGCTCTCAAAGGAAAATGTGCCCTGTTTTCATGTGATACTCATATTCATTATCTCCATGTTGTGAAAAAGCACCCCAAAAACGATGTTATCATTAGCTAATATTTTGATGATAATGCTGCAGTTTTAATATAAAGGAAATATATCCATGTGTTTAAACGCTTAGATTTAAATGTTTCCATTTGCATGTGCATTTGCACATTTCCATGTGCATTTGCTCTATTTCTTCTGCAGCTAAAACATGTTTGAGAAAGCTACAGCAACCTAGTACCTCCTGCTCAAAGCAATGCCCTAGAATTCCATTAATTTTCTCAGTCTTTACCGCAAAGATAGGACAGCACAGCAGACAATACATCTGCTTTTGCCTAAGAGCACCAGACCTTAAGGTTCCAGACCTTTTTATCTCACAAATACTCTCCAAATACTAGCATCTTCCCCAAACACATCTGTGAGGTAAGTACATAAAAATACCACCGTGCACCTGATACAGACACTGTGTGACTTGTTCCAAGGTCTTAAGAGTATGAAAAACATCAGGAAAAAGGAAATTACACTTTCGGCAGTCCTCTCATGAAAACGCAGTTGGTTGATGTCTGAACATAGAGTAAAATAGGATCCAAGGGATGCTTCATATATTGTCAAAATCAGTGACCTGCGTGTATGTCACAAACAGCCTGTATTGCTTTGAGATTCCATGTTGCTGGAAAGTATGAAAAATAAAAAAGTGTTGTTGTGAAACTATACACATATACCTGGATGCCTCTACCAACAAAATGGCATTATGCACTGGAATTTATTGTCTCTTGCATCATTCAGTGGGATAGAAGACCAAAGCAACAGATTAGGAGTTCCTTTTGGTTGGTTTTTTTTTATTATTCTTTTTAAACAGACAAATAAGCCTTTTGTTTACAGAAGGAAGAGAAATTGAGATAACAATTTAAATTACAAGAGAAACCTGTGATCATTACTCAACATACAATCTAAACACGTCATTTCTCACATTTAATTTCTGTCTTCAGAAAAAGAACTGGAATGCACAGAAAATGCATACAGTCACGTTACTGCCTCATGAATGCACCACGACTGGAAGGTTAAAGCTTGATGACACCTTGTAGAGGCTGTAAAACATGATAAAAATTCATAAACCCAAGTCTATGACAAGGCCTCTTTAGTTTGAGTGAGTGTTTTAGAAGACAAAGGTTCATTTCACCCTCTTTGATGGTTTTTATTGCAACTGAGCTTTCACAGCATTAAATCTAAGGTTGGAGACATTCACTGGTCAACTTAGAAACAGCACAAAGAAAGAGCTGGTAACTTCTCCTGCAGAACTGACCTAACAGGATGCATCTTCCACCCCCCTACACTCACCCCCCACATTGTTCTGAGATTTCTGCACATTAGCTACTGGCACTCCTTTCTTTCCTCCTGCAGGATAAAGTTAAGTTTCATAACAGCAAAGTGTGTTAACTCAAACAAAACACAGGACAGTAGTTCTTTTAGGCTGTAAAGTCCTGTCTGCATATTTTAGTTGTTGCATAATTGTTACCTTTAGCTCATAAAGTTCAGGGTCAATTCAAGGTCAAGAGTAGGTGTTTAGCACATGAAACTCAGAAATGCTGCTATGAGAAGCATAATTTATAAACCACAATAAATATTTTGTTCTCATTTGGTTTTGGGGGGGGGTGTTTTTCTCTTACTGTTAGTTTTTTAATCTGCCTTCGTAAGACGTACATTCACACAGTATCTTCAAGCTATAAGTACAATTTATGTACTTGGAATGCAGACTAACATAATTCTATACTCCAGATTTTACTTTTTCCCCTGTAACATTCACATCAAATGTTCTAAGTGTGTTTGCTGAAAAGCAGAACCTGTCCAGTAAAACAAGGCAGGATTTATTCAGAGCTGGTATCAGACATTTGAAGAAATCTATGCAAAAGAGAGCACTTCAGTTAAACAGATAATTACTAATAGTTCTCTCATACTGAAAGCCATGATAAAGTTTACACTTAATGAAATACAATTGAATACATATTGCTCTGGCTCACTCCTACATGCTAACTAGTAACTGCTAGGATAACTTCTCTTTTACATCATGGATAGTTTACTTCATGTAGGACAGAAACACACCATATAATGTTAAGGAAAACACACAAAGATAATTAAAAGAATACTAAAAAAAGTGCAAGGGAGTTCACAGACTAAATAAGTACTTAAATCTTTTCTGACCTGAACCTTCACACCATGGGAGTTCGGAGTGGTGACTGCACTCCCAGGTTCTGCACTCCCTCCTGCTTACATGCTCTCAATACCCAAGACACAGCAAATAATGTCACCGATTTCCTTCAATTACATTACAAAGGATTAATTTGCACCCAGGGAATGAAAGGTTGCAACAGTAGTTTTTGGATCACTCAACAACAAAATCCAGCATTTGCAACATGACTCAGGAGCACAGGGGAGAAGGGAAGAAGTCATTTACTTAGCATTCTTTAATTCTTTGTGGTATAATGAGAGTACATTGTAATTTATGGCTCAATAGCACAAACATTTTTCTTGGGAGAAAAAGCCTCTCATAATCTGCTCATTTCTGTGGTACTCAGAGATCCAAGTTCACTCGCAAGTGTGGCATCCTGCTGAATGCGATTTGACTGCCTTTCGATTAAAAACAGTTCTGTGTTCTGATGGGTTTTCAAAACATGGATTAAAATGCTAAACTGCCAGAGTTTAAAACAAGTAATCTTTAATGATGATGCAGAAAATGAGTTACTAGTTTTTTAAAATGAGATAATTTCTTGTTAATTAAGCATTCTTGTCCTGATTTGATTACATAAATAGTTGGTTTGCAACACAATAGCATATGAAGGTCAGTCCGGCTACAGGAGAAACCCTATATGCTGTGACAAATCCAATAACCATCAGGGTATTTGGTTCATAGGAATAAAGCGTTTCTTAAAATATTTTGGTGATTCGCTAAGGTATTGGAGGACATTTTGCTGAGTGCATAGCATGACATTCCCAGAAGGATATATATTTTATAGTGAAGCTGTCAGCAAATTTGCTCGTGGGATAAAAGGTGGGAGCTTATGAAGCAAAGCGTGCCCGAACAGGTTGTGGGATTGGGGTGCTAAGACCAAAAGAGGAAGGGTGGAGAGAAGGACGAAACCGTTTTCTCACTCTCTGCTGCCACTTAGAGAGAGTGGAAAAAAGGTGAAAAGTAGGATTTTTCATTTGCTGAACGGAAAATATAAACATTCACAATCAAAATATAAACCTTCACAAATCGTAGTATCTTTTCAAAGAGAAGTAAGGCGTCAAGAAAATGTGTAAAGCTGTACTTGAAAAGAGAAACAGATGTCATCTGGGGTGTGGAAGGGAACACCGAGTTCCCTTGCGTGCTGCCCCGAGCCGCCCACAGTCACCCCCGCCCTGCCAGCAGCTGGGCACCCACCGCCCCCTCCGCCAGCCACCCTGCCTTCCCTGAGACTTCATGGTCAGTAGCCATGTAGCTCAACACGGACACTGTGAATGACGTTTCTGAGTAGTACAGCCGATAGCAGGAATCAATCGGGTGTCGGAAGGAGAAAGAGCGAGTTACGCTGGGGAGCGGTTTCAGCGGCACGCGGAGGGCCGGGGGGCAGCGCTCGCACGGCAGCGCTCGGGCTCCCTCTAGGGGCCTCCGCCCGCCGCTGTGCGCAACGGCGGTGTCGCAGCAGAAAAGTATTTCTCTCTCTCTTCTCTTCTGATAAGGGAAAACTACACGATTCTGATACAACTAGATATGCCGGTAACACATTTGGCAATTCTGGGGAAGAGATGCTTGCTTTATTTTTTTTTTCGCCACTGTGGAAAGAGGTAACAGGAATAATAAGCCGCCTTCTTTTTCTTTACCCCAAGAGCAAAAATTCCATGCGCATTTGTTCTTGAATTGCCACGATCTCCTAATTGTTTGTGAGAAAACAGTCCACACCAAAGCAATTATGTCCACATCTTTATACTTAATAATCTCATAGCCAAATTCTTATATGAACAATCACTAATTATTTTTTCTTCAAGTACCGTCATCTGTCATATTTATGCACTTCATCACTTCCAGGGGTTTGTTCTTACTATTACTCTGAATGGCATTTACTTTTTTTTTCTTTTTTCTTTCTTTTTCTTTTTTTTCTTTTTTTTTTTTTTTTTAAGTTAAAATTACAGCCTGTATTTGTGTTTGGAACCTATCAAACAATAATAAGGAATAGAATTAGTGACTCTGTCGTAAATCCTACTCTGAAGATTGTCACGGAGTTACATCTCGGCTGGAGCTCACATGCTGCTAGCACATAAGGAAAAAGCTCATCACTTCAAATTAAGCCAAAGAGTAACATATGAAAAAATAGTGAGAAGCAGTAAGATTGTTGTTTGTGATCTATTACCAAATATTTCTGCTCTCTACACTTCATCAAAACAAGGTAACAAGGCCTAAACATCAATGTGCCTCTTTTGCTTCCCATTACTGGGCAAGTCATCCATTTAGTCCCCTTAACGGTTGGACTTGATGATCTTAAAGATCTCTTCCAACTCAAACAAATCTATGATCACAAAAAATCCTAGGAAGATTTATTATTAGGGCCTTTTTAACAATTACAGCCCGATCTTGGTAACGTCAGCTCCAGCTTATTTCCCTGAGGAGTGTGTGTGAATCAAGCCTGGCCCATTGGTACAAATCCCTTACAGAATCGATCACTTCAGTTTTGAGTGTTCAGCACACTTCGTGTCAGCAAATTGGTGGGAGACTTGGAAGTACTTAAAGCAAAAGTTTAATACAAAACTAAGCAAAACCAGCATCAAACCCAAGCAAGCTAACGCACACAATAAGACTAAAAGCAACTCCAAGTATTGGTAATTTTGTCCAAATGCATTACCCAAATGTCTCTAACTTGCTTAATTCGAATCTAATCAAAAGTTTGGCAGCCTGCCTAGGGAAACGCAGCCTCACCTCTCAAACCACTGAGCAAAGCGGGTCAAGAATCAGCACGGCAACAACAAAGCCATTGCATGCGTGTCCGCTGCACTTAGGGGGATTAGTGGGGGTCAGGCTCCCATGGCTGCACCTGCAAAGCTCAACACTATGACATTAGCTAATATCCTGCATAAATCATATTCCTTCTGTTTTAAAAGCAAATAAATAGCTGTGCATGTGTCCTTTGACCTTCAGTGCTGGGAAACCTATGCAGTTTGTCTTTATGGCAATAGACTACACTCGGCCAACCACTGCTGGCAGAGCATCTCTCTACTGTTCTAAGTAGAAATGAAATCCAAAGCTGCTATACCCATAAAGATTTATTTCTTTTTTTTTTCTTTTTAATCCGTAAGAAGTGGAAGGGAGCTTAGGAAGTGTGAAATAAGGAAATTCAAAAAAGATATAGTAGACCATATTTACGGACTATATTGCAAGAACTACAGCAAGAAACCCCTCATAAGAAATTTACGGTATAATATCAAAAAATGCCAAACCTTAAGTCCAATTCAGGAAGTATATGTGCTTTTCATTTTATTTTATAGTACAGAGAGATGAATGCATTTTTGCCTGCCATAGCTTCTATAGTCTATGTAACATTTCATTTAAATTCAGGTTCAGATCTCAATTATAGGTTCAAACTATAGGCAAAATACAATGAAACCAGTTATTTATTCTTTACCAGAAACTTGAAAATACCAAATATATAGACATGTTTGCATAATAATCATATAATAATTGTAAACATATAGAATTGTTGCTAGAACTATTATTATTTACCTGACCTTAAAAACGGCAACAGTTTCTTAAATAGCCTCTCTCCTTAGACAATATTGCTAAGAAGTTAAGAAACACTTAACCTTAATAGAGGGAGTATAGAACAAAAATATCATATTGAAATAATCTGTTTTCTTTGAACTCTTAATTTTACAATAGATCCTATAAATCAGTATCTTGTGAGCCACATCTATAACGATAGCTCATCGGATTGGGAAGGGTGGCATGACAGGGTTGGTAGGAGGCTGGAGTTTTTTAGCTTCTTCTAGAAATGACACAAAAATTTGGTGTATGCATACAAAATAACTGTTTTGTTAATTTTGCGTTAGTTGTACCGTAACGTACTGTAGGGAGATGGTGTAATGCCCTAGATAACTGTAGAATCTTTTTTATGACATGTAAGAGATTTTAAACAACTTCAGCTACTAAGAGATTCTGACAATCTAACCTGGGAGGGACAGAAAAAAAACCCCAACATTAATTGTAACTATCAATTTTCTTGATGTGTAATAAACACATAAGATGTTTTGATGAAAGTGTATTTCTCACATAGCCAGACTATTTATGGCAATATAATACAAATAATAGAAAATATTGAATACATTATATTAAGTAGCAAAATAAAATTATTCAAGTATTAGACATAAAACTAAAAGGTTGCTTAAAATGTTTAATTCTAGCTTATTTTCAAAGTGACAAAACAGTTAAATACCATTTATTATTCCTACATAATGATGCTGGAAAAATTAGAGATTAGATATGCTATATAATTACATAAACAAAAGTGCATAAACTGCACATAGTACCACCAAGGTGAGTGTAACATTACTATAATTAATTTCAAAAACAATGCATTTGAATGCCTGTACTAGCCAATGAGAATTCAGCTTTCTTAGGAAAATATAGCTGTGAAACAAGACTGGAAGAAAATGTATCCAGATTTCTTTTGTACATGAGATTTAATTCCACTTGGAATTTTATCGATCCATTCTGTATTCCAGGACAACCAAAGCTCCCTTGCACAATACCTTGGATTAGAGGAGCAGCAGTATATAGCTTATAGGAAGGGACCAGATCCTTTCTCCAAGCAGAACAAAGGAGGGGAGCACAAACCTGAGCATGATGCAGGATCCTGAGAGATTTGGTATGAAGAGGTAAAAGTCTTGTCTGAGACCCTACCAGACTGCAGCATTCTTGGTAACACAAAAGCAACTTTTGGATTTAAACACAAGGCCATGTTTCTTCTATTTTATTAGATAAATAAACAGCACATGTAAAATATGACCTTTCATTACATCTCTAAAACCTACTTTGCTCAGTCAAAATCAACTTAATGTCACAGGTTTTTTTTCTTTCTATTTTTCTTCTTTCCCTCTACATTATTTCCTTTAAACGAGATTGAAAGCAAAGACTTGATACAAAAATCTGGTTTAGCAAAATGAAAAGCACAAGGATATCCAATAACCTGAAAATCTCAAGCTAGCTTCAGGCATGAGTGGGTTTTAATCAGAATTTGGCAACTGAAATCTATTTCCAGCAGTCTATATGAATCAGCTCAGATGGCGGTTTTACAGATAAAAATGAAAAGTGCAACAGACTCACAAAAGGTTTTCTAAGGCAAAAGTAGTGGGATCGAGTACTGGATTTTTCCCAATTCCGTGATTTGAAGATAAATCTGACAGAATTTCCTCACCCCACTTTTATAGAAAGTTTTAAAAGGCAAAGGAAAAACAAAACCAAAAACAAAATGCCAACAAACACCACCACTATTTCTGGCAGGATTTTCTTCTTTAGAACCTACTTTTCCTAAGCCCATTCTCATGTAAGTTAAATTTAGGTAACTAATAAACTAACCTAGATGATAATCAGAAAATCAGATATGACTTCTGGTCCCATAAGTACAAATCAATTTTATTTCAGTAGTGTTTAGTGATATAGTTTATATGAGCTCACTTGGTTCAAGACTATGTTTTTGATGGATATGGCCTTCTGTTTGTTCAGCTGTAGAAAAGACAAATGCAATCCAGGTTGATAGTGAAAAAGAATAAACAAAACTCCATAAACTGAAAATTCCGGAATTTATGACACCTGCTTTGAATATAAACTTGCAAAAAAAGTAAAAATTTAAGAAACATTACAACTCCCGAACTCAGATGCAAAGCCAATAAATAATCATCACTATAAAAAAAAAAAGAACAGAAGGAAGAAAAAAATAAATAAAACCAAAACAAAAAAACTCACAACCAACCAAAACCCCCACCTAAAACCTACCAGAAACACTACAGATTGTGTACTGCATTTTTTAATCTTCAGAATTTAATTAGCCCAAAGAGAGTATTTCCATCCCTCTTTGTCACACACATTGTCTGTGCATTCACATAGATATGTATTTGGCAAACATGATAGGCTTAAAGTATAATAAGCACTAATTTCAATGTATTCAACATTTTTTTCAAAATAGCAGAGTAACATTTGAACTGCTTGGAGAAAATTGTATCTGCTTCTCAGCCTAACACACAGAAGTACATAAATAAAGTGTCATGTGTTTCGCTTAGTTCCCTCCATCACTTAACCACGCTGACCAGTTCGGACCTGCTGTTTCCTCCCCAGTTCCAAAAGGCTCTGCAGCACTACCAGGGACCTGAACCTGGAGAACAGACTGGGGAGCTACAAGCTGGGGTTTGTTCTCACCATGCCTGCAGCACTAATGATGGTAATACACAGAAGGACAAACTGGAACTTGATTTGAAAATACTCAGTGGATTCCTAGGGCCAGCAGAGGGACCTATAAGGCAGAAACAGTCACCCAGATACACAATCACAGGAAATTTCAATTTAGAAGGTAGTTTGGGGATGGTTATGGACAGTCGTGCACTACATACCCCCTTCCCAAGGGCTTCCCACAGACTCCATGTAGATCTTTAAGTGCACTCCTCTTGCTGTATTTTCTGAAGAAGGTGGGGTGTTTTCATTATTTTCTCTTACTGCTGCCATTGCTGCTCAACAAGCCAGCCTGGGAAGGAAAGGGACTCAGGAGGCTTGGAGGGTGAGCTTGCTGTGCCCTGGCAATTTTGGCAGCAGGATGAAGCTCCCACAGACTGGCTTGTACAAGAGAGGTCAGGCAGGCAATCACCTACTTTGAATCAGCTCCATTCAAACCGCTTTTAAAAGGATGACAAAATTTAATTAGTGTTACGTCCACTGATCAGCCTCGGTTTTCCTCAACCACAGGTCAATTCAGGAGAGCAGTTGGGTAACATCAGCCTCACAAGGCAGCACCCTTCTCCTAATGCATTCACAGTAGTATTGTAGGAAACAAGAAGGTAAAAATGCAGCAGAAAGACTCAATGACCCCGTCACGCCAGAGCAACAATTAAGATGAAGCTATTAAGACATCCTAGTAAGCATGCGGATGACCTAACTCAATACTCCCTTACTTTACAATAACAAAGGGCAATAATCTAGCTACACTATTAGAGCAGTCACATCACTGTCATAAATTCAGTGCAAGGCATTAGGTAACATTTTTTACTTCAGTTCTCAGCTTGCACTCCTAAACGTTATTAATGTGCCTTAATTTTATAGCACCACTACCTTTTCTAAATCAGGTTCAACACTTCCTCCTTTATTCACCAAAAAAAGCCACCAAACCCAAGCTCCCTAAAACAAACAAACAAAAACCACAAATATGCAGTTCATTATGTGGCAGTCATAACCAAAATTTCATAGGTCTGAAAAACAGTGTTCCTTACACAAGAGGAGGCAATCCTCTAGTCGATAAAATTATCGGGAAGATTTAGAAAGCATCTTGCCACCAAAATAAAACACTTGAATCCTGAAACACTCAATATATATGGTGTTTTCTTCATATTTCATTGTTATTCACATAATCACAGCTAGGTAAAAAAAAGTATCAGCACTTCATGCAGAGTACCCATTATTACTGTCCTGTTTTGGCATGATACTCAATTCATAGCACTCTTGGCTTAAAACATTGTTGAAAAGTGAGAGAAAAAATGTTTAATAATCACTGTCAAAGCAATTATATTCAAAGATATTTATGCCAAATGAGAATCAAATATTATGCTTATAACAAGCTAGATAATAAAACTATAAAATCATCATGAATTGTTTCAAGAAAGAAGTCCTTTGAAAGTAGAATGGACTTTTTAGCTGCCTGCTTGCACAGAACACACTCCTCTTTTGAAACAGTAACTTCTTCAGAGTACAAATACCCCAGCTTTTAATCTCAGGGAAATACCACTTCTTTGAAGTTTTGTTTTAAAAAATACCAACTGCAAACAGTATGCTGCACTGGAATTTACCTAGACAATGAAATTCACCTAAGTAGCCATGCACAAAAGTGCTTCCTTCCATTAGAGTATCCAAATACTAAGGCACATGACAGCAAGTTCAAAGTAATTTTTTAATTTGGGGACAGACTAGAGGAAACTCTGCTATTTTGTGCAAAAGAGGGATAAATGACAGAGGGTAGCACTGATGTACAGGCTACTTTGTGATTTTAAGCTGTTGTAATTAGCTTTTACCATTTTTACAGCCACAAGCATTACTGGAGTTTAATATTAAACACTTCCTGATACAACCCTTGAGTAATATATATATATATCTTAATTTCTGTTTAAAGCAATACTGACAGCTTGGAAATGAATTTGTAGTTTTTTTCTGTAACATCTATCTGGCTGCCTTAAATCACCATAGTGATCCCGTGACTAATACCCATCAGAAACTTCCCAGAGTAATGAGTTCTAGCAAGTAACCACTTCTGACCAGATCCTTGCTTGATGTAAATTGAATAGAACAAATTTAGACAAGATATGAGCCATGTGTCTTTGACATAAAACTAAAGAAAGTTCCAGACATCTGCCTCAACAGGATTTTGTTCAAAAAACACTCCTACATACCAGTTATAAATATACAGAAGGTTATATATATTTATTCTAGAAACATATATTTGATAAAGATGACCTTCTCTGCAGAATGAATTGGGAAAGTTTGTTGGTCGGAATGCAGACTGTGAAAATGAAGAAGGGTGCAGACAGCATTTTGTTAGATCAGGGTTTATGTTCAAAGAAAGGACTACAGCAGTGCCAAGAAATTGGAGAGATTTAGCTTTTTTGTCACTGTTATTTTGATTTTGTTATTTTTATTTTTTTTTAATCTTTAATTAAAATACAGGTTTGTGTGGCCTGTATGTAAAGCAATGAAATTTATTTATCCGTGGCTGTACTTACACCATGATAATCAATGGCCCACATACATATGGTGGTGGAAATACTGTACAGCCTTTGGTTCCTCAAACACATAGGTCTCTACTGTCTGAGCTTTCTCTCACTACAGCAGGAAAAGCAACCTGTCTGTATGTGGGGTTGGTTCCAGCCGGGAGATGGCAGCAGTAGACAGAATGATAGCAGTGGTTCCCTCATTTAATTTGTGTATATGTTCTTACGGTCTTAAGGTCAACAGTAACAAAAATATAAAAACTGGGGGGGGGGGGGGAAGCTGCGTTTTTCAAGGTCACAATATTTACAGTTACACTGAAGTAATACGTTTGTGGTTTCTGATACTAACTGTTACCACTATGAATGGTGATTTCAATTAACAGAAGAGATGATACACTTAGGTTCCTATGGCAATCTGTGACTACTAGATAGTAAGTGTGGGTGCCATTTTACCATTTGTCTTCATGACATTTAGTGCACAAGCAAGGGATTTTTTTGGTTTTATTTTAAACAACAGTACAGTCTCTCACTTATCCCTCCTTTTCTTCTTTATTGATATGTCCCTCTGAAGTCTTTCATACAACCCTTCAGCCTGGCTAAACAGCACTGGGGCTTCTCATGGATCTGTGTTATCTCCTCTCTGGAGTGAGCACTGCAAACTATTCCTCTGGCAGTGCCACCACCACAGCTACGGCTGCTGCCGCTTCACTTGACCCTGCTGTCAGGGAGCTGGCAGAGGGGACCAGTCTGTATTGAAAACGTACTCCCCGAAGAGGGTTCTCAACAGTTAAACATTTCTGTTTGATGCTACTTACAACCTTTTCTCAGACTTGTGGCTGCATCTAACCCATTATATTTTGGAGGAAAACCAGGTATAATTATGAAATGTAAATAAAATGCAAATATTCAGTTAATATTCAATTACATTTTCAAAAATGAAGGGAGAAAATAAAATTGCATACAAATATATTACTATGAATTCCGAAAGAGTAATGACAGCATCAAAAAGCAGGCAGAAGAGTAAGCAAGCAAAAGACTTCTGGTACTATTAAGAGACCTTCCTTAGAAGAAAGTATGGCATGGATGGAGTTTGTATTAGAAGAGATCTTGGGGATACTAGGGGAAAAAAGCTGATATTATGGTATTTGCCGTAGATTTATTGAAGCAAAATAAAAGCAAAGGAATATGAAAAATAGGATGGCACTTGACTATTGGGATAACAGAGAAGTCTTTCAAGGGAGGCACTATTTTTTTTTTTTCTTTAATATATAGAAATCTTGAGTAAAACTTCTATCAAAAAATGCATAAGCATAGGAAAAGAGAGAAAGCAAGCTAAGATGAGGGAGGCAGTTTAGGTTGGAAAAATCAGGAGATGTCTGGACTGCAGGGAGAGGCTGGAAATCAGTTTAGAAAAGATCTTCCAAAGCAGCTCAAAAAGATATGTGGAAAGAAAAACGTAAGAGAGCTGAAAAGACAAGACTGGTTCTCATCTGTCTTTTTTGGATATTAAGATCTTGGCAGAGGATAAAAACAATGGAAACAAAAACAGAGAATAAACAGTCAGCTGAAAGGCCTGGCATGTTCTTCTCCAGCAAATATTTTCCAAAATTAACAGGAAGACATCAAACACCCTGTGCCAATCACATCTTTGCTTTCCTTCTCGAAGTAATGCCTATCACTGCAGCAGTTCGCTGCTACCCCTGGTCTCACACTGGGCCAAGCAGCCAGAGCCCTGCAGGCAAAACCTAACACAGGTTCTCTGAGGGGGGTCTTACCTGTGTAATGTAATAGTCAGAGAGCATAAGGCCTGACAGTAACTCTCTGTCCTAAACACCAGAGAGATGAAACTACTACGTAAAGAAACAAACAAAGAAGTACCTTGGTATTGGCAGCAATAGGCTTCAGTGAGCTGGTCTTTAAAAAGCTGGCGAACTAATTTTATTTTCATCACTATATTAATGCAGCAAACATTTTTCAAATATAAATCTTCTGAAACATAGAGTATCATAAAGAATAAGCATTGTCTTCATTTATTACTGCCATATTATGACTTCATTTTGAAAAGAGATTTAAAAGTTACTGAAAGAGTCTTCACAAAACCTCTTTCTTGCTTTTCCTTTCCATACATTAAGCTCTTTTGAACAAAGCAAGATGAGATATCCTAAGAATTATCGCCATGGTACTCATTTCAGAGGGAATCAAAATGTCAATAGGATATGAAAAGCTACTTAGAAAGAGAAAAGAATTTGTGATTTTTCTTAGGAGGGGGAAAAAATAAGATGGTTGTTTCATTTACCATATAAGAAAAAGAAACTGTATCTTTGATTATAGAGCACTGTGGGCTTAAAGCTAAGCAGGAGAGATCTTAGTAAACATCATCTCACCCATTCTTAAGAAGCTTAAGAAATGCCATCACCAAAACTTAACTTAGTCTATCAGAATAACTGAAGTAACACATACAAGTCATGCTGTAAGACGGACTAATCCAAAACCTGGTTTTAAACATTTAAAATCAAAGCATTCTACTGTGACAGAAACTTCATAAAATCATAAAATCATAGGATCATTTAGGTTAGGAAAGACCCTTAAGATCATCAAGTCCAACCACAAACCTAATACTGCCAAGCCCACCACTAAACCATGTCCCTGAGCACCACATATATAGGTCTTCTAAATACCTCCAGGGATGGTAACTCCACCACTTCCCTGAGCAGCTTGTTCCAGTACTTTACAACCCTTTCTGTGAAGAAATTTTTCCTGATGTCCAAATATCCTCCCCTGGCACAACTTAAGGCTGTTTCCTCTTGTTCTGTCACTTATTACTTAGGACAACAGACTGACTCTTACCTCACTACAACCTCCTTTCAGGTAGATGTAGAGACGATAAGGTCTCCCCTGAGCCTCCATTTCTCCAGACTAAACAACTCCAGTTCCCTCAGCCGCTCCTTATAAGACTTGTCCTCTAGACCCTTCACCAGCTTTGTTGCCCTTCTCTGGACACATTCCAGCACCTCAGTGTCCTTCTTTTAGTGAGGGGCCTAAAACTGAACCCAGTGTTTGAGGTGTGGCCTCCCTGGTGCTGAGTACAGGGGGGACAATCACTTCCCTAGTGCTGCTGCACACACTCTGTCTGATACAAGCCAGGACGCTACTTGCCTTCTTGGCCACCTAAGCACTAAGTCTTACCTGAAGATCATCTGTGCAGATGTTGTTATGAGAAAAAAAAAAAAAAAGGAAAATCTCTTTTTGTACAGATTTTAGGTGATAATGAGGAGCCTCAAAAATAATCACAGTCCTCCGGATTTTTTTCAATATCATAATAATTTAAAGCACCATCTGTAGGTTTATCTCTGTTATTTGGCAGTTTTGCTAATTATTTCCCAATCAGTCATCCACAGGACTATGTCCAACATGATATAATACTTTAACACAGTCAGTGGTCCAAGATTTGGGATATAATTTCTCAGACTAGGCCAGTATACTCTAAAAAGAATCAAGAGGCAGAGCTTCTTTGACATCCCTGGCAGTTCAGTGCCTGACATACCATAGAAAACAAAAATAAAAGAAAATAAGAATGGGAAAGAGAAAGGTGGTCAAAAGATGTAGGTGAGTGTAGAAATGTGAAGAGTTTCTCCTTAAAAGCTATTACATCAAAAAACAATAGTTCACTCATGTGACCAGAGCACTTAGGCAAAATGAGAAAGGCAAAGACACTTTTAAATAACTAAACCCTGTAGAACACCTTAAGCAAGAAGCAATATAACAAACCACATCTCAGCTTTCTCTTGATAATGCAGTTACTCAGACTGGCATAGCTTTACAGTATACTGAAACAAACACTGAATGTATCTGTTCCTCTATGTACTTCTTTGGAGAAATAAATGTGCTTTTGTAATGTAAAATGTAAGCACGAATTTTAAGGCTCATTCACTCAAGCGAAGCTTGCTTATGGCAACAACCAGCAAAGTCAGCAACCAGCGAAGGTTCACCAGTGCTTGTACACATGCGCTGCTTGTGCTTTTACACACATACACAAGTGCTAACACAGCCTAAAAGACTTTTCATTTACCAAAACACCAGTGTCTACCCTGGCATCTATGTGAGCTTGAAAAAAAATGCTAAGAAGTATCGTCAGAGGCAAAAGTTTCTGGGTACTTACAGGTCAAGGTGTGACCATCAACTCTTTCACATTTCTGAAAGATTGTTTCATTTAAAGCAGTTAATTACTTAAGTGAATCTCTCTGAAGACGTGCTTGGAGCAAGTGAAACACCCTTTTAAACTTGTAAGTGCATTCTTCATGACAAACAATAATTCATCTGCAGGTATAAATGGCAGTCTGCACAAAATAGGTGGCTGCCATATACACTGTGCATATACAGTACGTTCTACCACTAAATGCCAATTTTTCAAATCATGTCCTGTAACACTTCTCAGGGTGTCAGAGCATACTTCAGCAACACTTTTATTCTTGATGAACAAAATCTGTGCAGTGCCCGTTGTGGTTAGTCTGTTCTCAGCAGGTTTTCATTGTTAGAAAATAGCTCACAGAAAAGATGGAGCTCTGTTTATTTTGAGCTGTGGAATTTAAGCTGTAATTGCCTAATTAGATTTCAAAGCCCACTGACAAATGCTATCAAACTTCACGTGAATATCTCCTGATACAGGCATGGAAGTGACCTCTACAGGATGTGAGAACCTCATTAGTGATGAACAATTAGGAAATATAAAACTAAAAAAGTTTTAATAAACACAGAGTGAATATTACGATCAACTACAACAGCTGTTGTAGTTGATTTTAGGATTTATGACAGATTTATGACTCGGTGCATGTTATAGGGCATTTCTACATACTCACAAGCAACCCTACAATATAAACCAGATATTTTAAACTGAAAAAAAAAAGAAGGAGGGGGGGAATGTAACTCTTGCATTTCTTTTTGAAACAAAATCTTCAAAATCCAAAGCCTTCCATTTCTGATATGCAATGTAGCATCCTCTTTCTGATTTTAGTTTACACATGTACTTCAGAAAACGCAAATAAGTTCAAGAAGTAACTCAATAAAGGGAATTAATGCTGTAACAGCTACATTTTGTGTGGTAAATGGACTCAAATGCAAAATACAATGTTAGGTATCTCTGCTCTCATTATAGGGCATTCCAGGTCACGGAAAAATTAGTGACCTCACAGGACAAACTGTAAAACTGGTACACACAACAAGAAACAGACTAAAAGTAGCTAACAGGAATCCAAGACAGACAGACACGGCCTGGGTCACTTGGCTCAGTTCTTCACAATTAAAACTTACAGAACTTGAATTCCAGGTAGGTGCACACCAAAACTAACATCAGGCCTTCAGAATGTTGAAAGCCAAAAAAATTCTAATTTTTTCTAAAATTTTCCAGAATATTCCTCAAAATACTTACAATAAGCATCAGATTTTTCACACTACAGACTATGAGACTCAAAAGGACCAGTATACTGAAAAGAAGAAAGTGGTAGAAAGAGATAGGGGGAGACAGAGAATGAGAAAGAGAGAGAGGGGAGAAAGAAAATCCAAAGTTGTTGCAGTAGCTTGGCAGAAATTTTATTAAGTGAAACATGCCCAGTGATCCTTTCAAATGAACGAGGCTCTGTGCTGTAAAGGAAGGAAAAAGAACCACATTCATTCCGGCCAGTATGACTCAGAGGAAAATTCCATCCTATCCTAAAAATCAAACTGTTACTCTAATGTGAACGTGTAAGCACAAAGTGCCATTTGGCCAAGTCTTTTCACATTGCGGCGTTTCCTCCTCTGCTTTAGCAAGGCCTCCAACCACCACCACGTTTCTGGACCTCTTGTGATTTACACCATCAATTCCCATCTACTGAAATAGCACAGCACAAAACCTAGGTATTAATCCCTCCTAACCACTTCTGACACCATGTAGCGTGCCAGCATCGCTGGGCTTTCTAACTTACGCTGTCCAGTAGTGACACTGGTGGTTCTGTGACTGAGGTCAGAGCGAGGAAGAGGAGTCAGGGACAAGGGACACAAGGAGGGAACAGCCCTCAGAGCAAAAAGGTGCACAAGAAAGTGGCACAAGAGGAGGCTGATAGCAGGATGGGGAGGGGCAAGGAGAAGGAAATGCCAGCAACAAGACTGCACTTCAAGATGACATCCAGTTCTACCTACAGAACTTTTACATGGCAAAGGAGTGGCAGCAGATGGGGAAGTGGAATTATATCACTCGTTGTGAAAACTTACAGTTTACCCTTTTTCTCCCTTCCTCTCTTTTGTTTTTAACTGCAAGGAGGGCATAAAAGTCAGCCTCCAGCCTATCATGAAGAGGGAAAAAAATTGAAAAATCTTTCCAATTACATTTGCCTTAAGACACTCAAAACCAATTATTTTTTCCTTCCTTACATCTCCTACTTCAAAAACTAAGACACAACTCAAGTCACTACATTCATTCTGAAGATGAGAAGGAACATGCTTGCTCACTATTCATCCTTCCCTGCTGCTGTGGAAATATCAACACAGCAGTTTATAACTGGGTGCAACTTCACACATGGCATTCAAAACCCCATACTGACTTTACTGTCCTACGTGAAAGGACACCACAGCTGTCCTTTCAATAGCACAGCTTCCCACATCTTTCTTTCAATGAAATTCCTTCTGAGAAAGAAAAAAGCAATATTGTGAAAGCAACTTCATCTGATACTTGCATTTACTACTGTTGCAGTGTCAGTTTACAGGAACAAACAGGAAAGAGTCTTCTGTGCTCTATGTGATTTCCAGCATTAGTGTAGGTTTTTTCTCAGCAACTAAGAGAAGTTGATGAAATTCAGAAAATGAAAAGCTCAATATCTTATAAAATGGCAAACAATGCTGGAGACAAGAATAAAACAGTTCCAACTAGAGAGAGAGTACAGGAAATACACTATTGGATTGTTGGTCTTTTGCTTTTTAATCTCATTCCTACTAAGAGCCTTTGCAGACTATTTATAGCTATAATTAAGTGTGTTTGGTGTGTCAATGTGCTCTACAATAATTCTACTAACAATTTAATTACTAAAAACTCTTTTTGCCATTAGGCTGTTAACATCCGAGATTGATAACAAAAGCACAGAATAATTACATGAGGATATTTAAACCAAATGGAATTCATGCATTTATTATACACTTGGTTGCTCATCTAAAATTAGGTAACTAATTTGAATATCAATGATGAAAAATAGCAACGATGAAAAAAATTAAAAAACAATACAGAGATAAATGCAATGAGTTTTTTCCCTTTTTAGCCATAAGTGCCATTTCTATTCCTGATTATAAAAGCAGCTTAATGTGATTTCATATTTGGTTTATGGCTACAGGCTGGCAGCAAAGCACATTGTTAATTGATCAGCAGAAAATACTTCATGTCTTTTAGTTTATGTTTAGGCTTTGATCTTCATTCCTCTTGTGATTTCTGCCAGGATTGTTTGTCATACTGTAACAAAATCCACGAACCACATAGGAGATACTAGGCTTATATCCAGGCATTTGCTTATGAATAATCTTCCTATAGTGTAATTTACATAATTTTATTGTTTAGTGGATTCTTCCCAAGCAGATATATTACTGCCAGTGCAACTGTACTTAAAGTGGTATCAATGGACTGTGCTTCTGAGAGTTATAGTTTGCATATAAAAATCTACTCTGAGCTAAAATACAGCATATATCACAAAACAGTGCCTTGGAGGAAATTCAGTTTGGCAATATTAACCTATAGGAATACAAAACACAAATAGAAGGTAGATACTTTCGGAGCATTTCTTAAAGCTTAAGAAACTGTTGGTTTGTTTTGTTTATTTTTAAGGCAATAAGGTATGTAGAATTCTGTCTTCAGGCTTGGGATGCTTAAGAATTAAAAATTGAAATTGATAATTATTATTAAGTTTAGAAAGGTTAGTTTTCTGTGTCAGACAGAACATACTGGGAAAAGACATCATTGAGCTATTTTATAGGGCTTTGTCCTTTCAAAAACTTGCTAGCTTTCAGACCTGCTAGCATAAGGATCACCTGTTAATAAGATTGTAAAATCTAAAATATTATCATTGTCACAAGAATACTTTCTGAATTCATTTCCCAACACTATACCTGACCAAGGACCTATAGATTGCTTATCTGTTATTATCTGTTACCCCTTTCTGAATTAACTTCATGCCTCACAATCTTGAAAAGTGTTTCTTCAATACCAGGGAAACAGAGACTCAATACACAGGGCAAATAACTCCCACGGACTAAAATGCCGAAACCCTTTTATTGTTCTTGTTTAAGTGATATGGGCCCCTTAACTCTTGATCAGCCCCCAGTGGTCTGACAATGTCAATGACAATTCAACAATCATCAATGACATCAATTCATCAATGACAATGTCAACTGACAATGTCTAAAAGGTTTCAATATTAAAATAAATTTTTTTACTCATGTAAAAACTGCATGTATAAAACATATTCCTGATAATAGACTTAAACTGACAAAGTCTAAAAGGTTTCAATATTAAAAAAAGCACAATGACATGATTTCCCAGTCTTTATTTTCTAAAGTGTTTGGTTTTCTATTCTAATATGCTACTGTCTCAGTTATGAGATCTCACTATCATCTCCTATCTTTCTCTCAAAACTAAAAATTCACTTTTTCTTTTTTTATCATGTAGACTCCCATGACTACATCATATTTCTACAGGACCCATTAGAGGCAGATACATATTCAATAATATTCACTCTTCCTAGAACATGCACAGGTTTTGACAGCACTTAATGCTTATGAATTATGACTTCTAAATCCAGAATAAATGTAAGAAAAACTCTAGTCTGCTTTCTGCTGCAAAAGCATTCACACAAATCTGGAACAAAAATGCAATTTTAAATTTTTTTTTAAGACATTTCTTTAATATAGTACAATCTGTCACACTACAAGCCTCAAGGCAGTACAGAATTTTCAGAAAAGGCTGACAAAACTCTATCTAGTTAGATATGACATAGAAAACAGATTTTTCAACTATTATCTTGTGTCTTATCATAGTAGCTGAATCTCAAAATAAAGAGTAGAGCAAGTTCAAGAACACAGTAGCTATTAGAACTGAGATTCAAAGGACTCTTGAATTCAGGGTTAGAAGTTGGCAGAGTCCCCCTTCAGGGCAAAAGGAATTTATTCAAAGACAATGTTCCACCCTGTCTTTTGTTACACAGAATAATTTTGCTTACAGAATAGTGCTAAAATCTCTGTGCTATATAGAAAGACATCTCTAGTAATAGAAGCAGAGTACCAATCAGATGTAGAAAATACAAAAAAAAAAAGTGAAATTTTGTAATAGCCTCTTCATTATTATTATTTTTCAAATATTTGGAACGTGAAGGTTGATAGTAAAACAGGCACCAGATTCAGAGAAATTATAAGGAGAAAGTCACTAGTCCCAAATATTCCAAGGCTGGTTTGTCTTTCCCTCTGTAACACGGAGCAAGTTAATACAAGGCCAGCACACAGAAGGGTAAAAATTCATAACATCTTTGTAACTCCAAATATTTTATAAGCTGATATGCAGAGGAGTTTCTTCATGTAATAATGAAGTGGTTCTTCCTCTAAAAAAGTAGCACTGGACGTACCAGTATAAAAATGACAATGTCTGTGTATCTGAAAAGGCATTATAAGTATCTGATTGTGTGACACATAAATGATACTTCTTGAAAAAAAGGTTGAATAATAGTCTTGTTATACCGACAGACACATTTGAGTATTTCCCAGTGTATCCACTGTTGACATCTAAAATAATATGTTTTTTCTGTCTGTGTTCTGCAAGATCAACTGGAACTTGTTTTGTTACATCTTTATTATACTATCAACACTACACACATCCAATTTCAACTGGAAGACCAAAAGAGTATAAACTTGTCTTTGAATGTCATCTAGTATCTACTGAATTATTATTCACTTGCTGGAGGATATTCACATGGGCTCTCACACATGAATATCTGTGTGCTACTATTCCCAGGTAATCTAGACCATGGAAAAGTGAGTGCAGTAACCCCAAGACTTTCATACCATGTCACTATGCAGTAACAAGTATAGTAGTCTTGCTCTTGCTTGAAGGTAGTAATAGCTAGAGATACAAAGAATTGGGATTTCTGTTTGGTTTTGTGATTTCTCAGAGCTGTCCAGAGGAAGCATCCTACACAAAGCAGGACTCTTACTTCTTATGTCCTCTGTTAAAGGAAAATGGCAGCACTGCTGAGCTCTGCTGCTCCTAGCACACTTCCAGTCTGAACCCTAAAAATTCTTTCCTCTCAATGGGGCATAAAGTGGTAACAGAAAACTTTTGGTTCCTTCCAGCTTTTTTCTGCAATGTAAGTGAGAAGTATATATACATTATGGAAAGTCTGAATTGTTTTCACTTCAGCATTTGACCATGTATCTGGCATGAATGGGAAAGCAGTAGATAAAACAACTATTGCTATGGCATATATCTGCAAGAAATACATCAAATACTATCAAAGAGCATCTGTACACTTACACCACTTTCAGATTGCTTCTTCTACACTATAGCAAACCTTTGTAAATGGAAACATTGATAACATGGCAGTTCCAGCCATCCCTTACAGATCTGTGTAGCCCAGAAGCTACGGAGATACAAAGCTCACTGTTTGGAAACCATTCATTTCTATGTTCACCTAACCATGCATAGTAATGTCCTGGCTTGAGACTGAAACATTTAGGTGCAACTGAAATACAGCTAACCACCAGCACCACCACCTGCATACCTGTTTAATTATATTAAGCTAGAATAAAGCAGAAGAGAGACTGGAGGGTTAGTAGTGTGCCAGCTCTTAAGATGCTTAGTCTGTTGTGTTTATATTTTTAATCTTCTTGCTGCCAGGAAAGCATCTCTTTGTTTAATGAAAGTTGTTCATTTTGGTAATTAAAACAAAGTAGGTGCTTTGCAATTCTGAAAGATGATGCACAAAGCCAAAAGTTAAATGCTCTTTTCAAATAAAAACTTGAAGAGAAAGTTTAGCCTCTGAGAAGTTGTAGAGACACACACACACGCTAATCTTACCAGCTGAAAATGTTAAATTCTTCTTGAGAAACTAGGCTAATACCTCTTGGTAGTTGAAGTGTTTACACATATACCCTACTTTTTGATGAATCCTACATAAAAGGAGATTCAAAACTAGAAAAATGCATACAGCATTTTTTCCTTATACTAACAAACTTCCAAATAAAAAAACTACAGTCTTAAAAAATAAAATAGAATTAAAAAAAAAAATCTTTGGTTAAGGGCTTTTGCAGGCAGAATCCCTTTCTTGTGTTCACTGTTTTAAAATCACGGAAGTTTAACAAACTTCAATTACTCAATTTCCACAAATGTATGTATCTAAACCACCGATCCTTGCAATACTTTCATTTATCACTTAAAACTTGTCTTTCCTTTTCACAAGCACAATATGAGACCAATCAGGACTTAATCTAGGAGTAGCAGAATATACTGGGTCTAAAAGCACACGTTTGCATGCTTCAGATAATAGACTCATTTGTGTAAATCTAACACATGCAGGGAGAGGACACTCACACTTCACAGCAAGGTTTATACCTCTCCACAATAGAACAACTGGTGTCTACACCAGCATCTGCACCATGGTCCCTTTGCTGGGCAGCCATATGACAGCATCTCTTACTGACAGAGAGAACTTTTTCAATGCAGACTTGTGCCTTCTCTTGGATTCATGCAACTAAAGTCTGGTGAAGTTTCTAAAGTTTCCTATTATGACAAAATACTATCTCCACGGGGGGAGGGGAGTGTTTAGGAAAAATGTATACTATGAATACAAGCTCAATTACTGCATTGGATAATCTATCACATGCATCAGAAATAGCTGGATAATAAATTACGGGGAATAAAACAGTTCAAAGATAAGCATTTTGAGCCAGGTTCCTCAGAACTTCTCTCTTACTCAATTATTGGTATCTGTTCAGCACGCTCTCACAACTAAATGTCATTTTCAGCCTATTCTTTTTTTAGCAAACAAGAAATAACATTCACAAGTTAGACACACAGATAAGGGCATTTACTGTGTTGGTACTTTGGCAGCAGCAGTCAGGTTTTTTATGAAGTAAGCAAAGATCAGCTTGAGTAGGAAGAAAGTCTCAACACTTACAAAGCAATAAACATTCTCCTTCTGCTTTCCTCACACCAGTCTTTCACCTTAACAAAAAAACACTCAAAAAAAGATCAGGGTGGGGGTGGGTGAGAGGATGGGGTGTTGCCAGTTCAGCACACCCTGATCCCAAGTAGAGCAGCCTGCTGCTGTGACTCCAGTGCTTTCAACATACAGCAGCATTAAGCATGCAGTTGGACCGGAGACTCTCCTTCATATCTGAGAAGGGTGTCAGGGCAACACACTTCAGGGCAGAAGGACAGCCAGCTGAACAGAATTACTGTAAAATAAAATAAAGGAGACTTGACGAGAACAAGGCAAGTATCCAACACCCTTCATCAAGCTGAACTATGTCCTGGCACTCGAGTAACTTCACTGCGGTAGAAGGACTGCACCAGAGCAAGGCACTACTCAGAATAAATAGAAAACAAATAAAGAGGAAAAAAAAGTTTGTTATCATTCTTGAGATTATCTTGGAAAGTAAATTATAGTAGGTCATGTCTTCTTGTTGGTTATAGTTAAAGGTACCAGCAGCTAATCATATAAAAAGCAGTTAAGCCATCTATTGTAGTCAGAAGTGCATGAACAATTTCTTTCTCTTCTTAATTTGATTCTATACATGCTTGTTTAAGGTGTCACTGCACTGAGATGAAATTTAAGCAGCATTAACATTATAAATTTGTATATTTATACTTGGGACTTGGCAGTAGAAACTCACTTTCCCTAAGTATTCATTCTAATGACAAATACGGTATGAATACAATTTACACACGCAAGCCTGAGGCAGATTCAGGCTACTTACTCATAGCTTGGGAACAGGGAGCTCAAAAGAATATAGGTATGTACCTACCCTGAGAGGAGCTCTGCTCTGCAACAGCTGCTGCCCACAACCAGCCTTCCCCCAGGGTTGCCCCCCATGGCCACTGGTCTCTGCCTCAGGGACACTGCTCCATGAATGGTCTCCAGCTCTCCACAGCTCAGCCCAGCCCAGGGCTCCACCTATGGGCCCAAGTCCCAGCCCGGGCTCAGCCGGGATGGCCAGGGCAGGCCTAAGGTGGGACAGAATTAAAGGATGTGAAGGCTCCATCAGGCAGCCACTGGAGAAGGCTGAGTTCTGCCTGCTGGTGAGTTTTGCAGGTTCTCCTGGTAACACAAGAGCTGCTGCAGACACAGCATTTACAAAGCATCTTCTCTCTGAACGTATATTCACATAACCCTGACATGGATCCCTCCCCACAGCCCCGCCCAGCCATCCTGGAACTGTGTCTGATCTCCCCTTCCCTCTCTGGGCCTGATCCTGAATCCTGCACACAGGCTGACCCCCGGTCAGGGCAGAGCCCAGACCCATCTTCTTCTCTAGTTTTCAAATCTGCCCTTCAAAAATACTTCTTATTTCAGACTGTCCCAGTCAGACCCCTTTTCCTAGAATTTAGCTAACCCTTCTCTTCACACAACCCATGGATTTAACACAACATTTGTGAATACTACATTGAGCATGGGTTGCTGCTGTGTAGCATGGTCACAGACCAGCAACAGATCAAACAGCGCCCAGAAAGCTGCCGGCCACCCTGCTGCAACCTAACAGCTGCTCAGGACAGGCTGAACGTCAAAAAAAAAATGCATTACGAAAGCACAACTGTCTTAATTTCCAAAATACCACAGGAACACCACTTTGTTTTAGGAGGAACCAGAATCTGCCCCTTATGAATCTGGGCACAGAATGGTGAAAAAACATCATATAAACCAGAGCAGTACTGAATGATGCTACTACAGACACCCACTCATTCACGGCTCCAAATCAAAATGTAGAAAAAAACCTTCAGAAAAATTGTTGCTGGAGACCAGCAACAGATACAAATACAGGAAGTGATGGCAGACCTAGTTTAGGTTTGGCTGGTTCCTTATAACTTTTACAGTAGGCTTCAACCTTTCGTTAAATTAAGAAAATACCTAATTCTGTCCAAAATCACAGAACATGATCAAACAGGGAGAGACCAAAAAAAAATAAATATAAATGTTAAGAGAAATCAATCTGCTTCATGTGGATGACATTTTTTTATGTTTAATTTTTTGGTGTAAGACAGTCTTCTAGTTCAGGAATGAAGAATACAGTGTACAAACCAGATGTTAATCTTCATTGCTGAAGATTACCGAGTAGGTTGATGTTTGAGCAAGTGGTAATGTGAGAATCTGAAAGCCTCAGAAGCCTTTTACAATCATATCTCACTTAGCTTTGCGCTCCTAACCCAGGGAAAGAATGCCCTCTGGAAGGCTAGTTATCCCACTTCAGTTCCTACATTGTTCATCAGAGCCACTGAAAAGCCTCCTAGTAACCATGATCCGCATGGAAATACACTGGTTCCAATTTTGAATCAAATTTTAAAGTAAATGAAGATATATTTACTCCTGAAAAAGATGACAGCATTTTATGACTTTCTGCCCCAATACTGCTTAGGGTATACTTCTCTTCATCAGCTCCCAGGTGGAACTGGACATTTTAAAAAGCTTATTTTAGTGCCTTGCAAAGCAAGCTGTGAAGTGATAATGAGGCAGCACTGTGGCTCTCAGGTAAAGAGAGTATTTATTTAGCAGAGTCTTGTACCATCTACCTTTCACAAGCAGGAAGCCTGCTCTGTTGACAATGACAGTTCCACAAATAGACATACTGCCTCTTTTGATTTTGTTTTCACTATGTGGTTTAATACCTTAGAAAACATATCTAATGCTCACAGTCATGAGCAAAATGCCACACAGTGGGCTCTGCTTCAAGCAATACTTAAAGCAAGTTTATGCATCCCACAGAATGTTTTTCCCTAGACTTGCCATAGAGGCAGATTGTACACATTTCTAAGCATCAGTAACAAAAAAAGTAAATCAGCTTTGTTCACCTGAGGTGCCTGCAAGATCATTATTTTGGATTCTTCTATAACAACTTCAGATCAGATTTTTTTTTTGACAGATTCGACAGTAGCACTGGCTACCAGTTTTGGACTCTAATCCACTGCACCGAGAGCTTCCTTATTCACATTAGATGACTGTCCCTTGAGTCCACTGTATTAAACCATTTCCTTTGATGTCTGCTGAAGACACTTCATTCTTAAAGACCAACACCAACCAACATCTGCCCTTTCTCCACTACTTTCTTTAAAACCACCTATGTCAAATAGGTTTCAGGTTTTGAGGAGTATAAATATAAACCACAAGTTTTAAGGCAAGTATTTCTGCTTTCATAGTTAATGGTGGGACCACTGTTTTCCTCAGCCATATTATGCACCTGGTGAAAGAACTCCCAAAGGCCAAGACAGAGCTTTTTGTTTGTTCAGTTGAGTTGCCCTGCTTTTCCTGTAACTAGGGCAAAGTAACCTGGTTAAAAGGCTGTCACTGAAGTGACAGTGGTGCTCACTGTCTAAGGCTAGGATGCAGCAAGGCCTTACTTTCTTCAATATATCTTTCTAGATATTGTCCTGAAGCAGATGATCAGCTGGCACAATGCTATGTCTGTCAGGAGCCAACAGAAACCTGGTAACTAATTATCATCAATGTTTACTGTTCATTACTTTTTTCATTTTTATATGTAGAAGCAGAGAGGACTGCATGATACATCTCATCCTCCCACACATTCATAGTAAGAAATTGTATTCCGCATGGACATGGGTCGTGGCACAAGTTTGGTCACTGACAGGAAAACTGTTATAGGTTAGCAAGCTTCTATTTACATACACTTAGCATAGATAATTGTCTTCTGAAGAATTAAAACAGACACAGCTACATGAAAAGTAAAACCAGTATTTAATTGACATTTTCAATCTAAATTCATCCTTAAGAAGAATTTGTTTCCATAATCAATATTGGAAAAGCATAGAGAAAAATATGTACAACACTAGAACCAATACAGTCTTTTGAAGCCAGTGCATCTTCTAAAGAAAAGCAGACATTTCTACCAAAATCCAATTTGATTCAATGTAGACACACTTAAAGTTATAGCAAGTGTCTCACTGCTTTGCAGAATTCGTAACTTAGGCTCTGCTTAATGGTTGGAAGAAAAAATGCAGAAAGCACAAGAAAATGTGCTCACATGAAAGAAATATTATTGTGGTATTTTATGTGTGTAGGCACAGGTTTATGAGTATATATGAACCAAAGAGAATTTAGTCTTATTTCCATGACAGTCTGCTACCTTCCAGTGATGATATGAATCTTATATATGTTATCAGCTGGGCTTTGAAATACAACTGTTTAAAAGATCTGTGTTTCTCTTCAAAAAGAGTACTTGATAAGAAAGGCCCAAATATGAAAAGCTTTTGATTCTATTGCATGGTCCTTTAGCAAACAACCTTACCACAGGCTAAATTTATGTCTAATATAATTCCGATGAAACTAATAGGTCATAGTTAAGACCAGCTTGATTTTATTCTTTCTGTAGCTAAACTGGTTTATTTCATAGGTAAACTGGGTATCTTTTGAAATATGTTTTCCATAACTGCACACAGAGATGTCACAAACATGACAAATCAGAACATATTGTATAATTCTGTTCATGGAGGCTACTTCCTACAGTTCCTCAAAAGTCTTTGTAAGGGTCCCTAGATAAGATCATCCTTCTGAAAACCAACCAACCAAACCAACCAGCCAACTAGTCTGCAGTATGTGCTTTAGACAGCTTTACACAACTTTCAGGCAAAAATTCAGCATAACTTTCAATAGTGGTATATGAGAATAATAGCATTCTTTAATAAAAAAAAATTAGAATTGTGTGATCTATAATTAATATGTGCATGATAACAGGGCTTCTAGGGTAATATTTCACTATCTAGCTCAAGTAACATAAAAGCAAATACAAAGACATAAATCAACAAGTATAGTGGATTTTATAAACCCTCAAGTTGTTCGCATAGGATCTACAGTTTTTTACAATATTTTTCTCATTCTCTCTATTTAAATTATTTTGAATAAATGCAATATGCCTACAACACAATAAGCACACTGCGTTCTAGTTCCAGTTCATTCCAGTATTAGAGAAGTCTGAATGTGGTATGATCAAAGATCTTACCTCTAAGTCTTTTCTGAGATTGAAACATTTTCTTCCATCTGTCAAAATATTGCCAGCAGAATCAAGCTGGTAATAATTTGTCAAAATATTTAATTTCAAAAATGACCTTAAAATCAAGCCCAGCTCCTTAAGCTACTTAGAATAAGCTGTCAAAGAGACAAAATGTTTCCTGAAGACTTTGAAGGATTTGCTATTCATGATAAAAGTGTTAAAGAAAAAGACTAACGCAGGTAGTAACAGTGAAAACTAAATTTCCATTTATTGCCGAAAGCTACAGTTTAGCATATATAACTTATATAACAAAAATTACAATAGGTGCTCCAGGGAAACTATATATACCATTAGTCTCTTCATTTGCATCTCCTTAAGGAAAAAAAAAACAAACAACAACAGGAAACAACAACAAAAAACATGCACCAGACTACACCCTGACAAAACAAAACAAAACAAAATGCCCCAGAAAACAAAACAAGTAAAAACACTAATCCATGAACATTTTCAACAGTTATCCACTGGGAAAAAGCAAAAATAAGAAATACACTGTTTTATGACTCTATTTTCATGCTTTTGATATACGTACTTTACAAACATAAAACTCTTAAAGAATATTAAATCTACAAAGTTAAGCACTCTGAAATCACAAAACTTTGGATTAGGATTGTCTTTCGATGTTTTAATTTGGCTGCTCTTTTTATATGCAGTATGGCAAAATTTTTAATTAATTGTTTATATGCTACTTAGGATCCTTATATCAGGGATGAATGTTACTTACTTAACAAAAAGCTTTTATGGTATTTTTTTCCCTATTCAGTGATTAAAGTTCCAAACTCAGTTTACAGAACATTATCTACAGCCTCCTTTGAAAGCAAAATTACTCACTTCCTTAATAAACTTGCTAAAAAATTTCAAGAAAATCACTTTGAAACACATTTTAGCTTTTCAACATCCCTCCAGTACAAGAGAATCCCACTACAGGAGCCACCAGCTTCCTTTGCAGACCTATTTTCTTCCAGTCTGGCCTTTTGCACATAAGCTTCCCTCATCTCTAGCCCCACATCCACCACACTACTCCTCTGTGCCGATCTCCTTGCATACACAGCACCTCTACTAGTCCAACTCCCATGCCTAACACCCCTAATAATCTGCCTGGTATTGCTTCTGTTCCCTGTGTATGCTCTATTAGTGTGTCTACTTAATATACAGTGTCTACCTGCCAGTCTTTCAACTAAAACTTTACTCAGCCTAGACTATTGTTTCTCCAAGTAGTACTTCTTTTCTGAGCTGAGAAATACTATCCATTGTAAAAAAGAAAAATAAAAGCCCTAAACCCAGGATATGTCTCATCACTGTGATATTGCCTTATAAGCTCTTGGTTGGAATCTGGCCCCCACCGCGGAGTCTGCCCAGCCTGACTAAGGCAGGCGCTGTGTGGACCCCAGGGTCATGCAGGAGTTTTTCTACTGCTGCACAACACTGTAGGGTTGGGAGTTATTCCATGCAATTTAAAGGGGTCTCAAGAGCCCTTGCAAGCTATAGATACCTCCCCCAGTTTGTATCTTAGACTTGTATAAAAGTCCTGTATCAGATCCTCTTGAAACACAGTAACCATCTTGAAAAATCCAGGAAACAGCTGCATTGTTCAGAATAATTTTGCAATATAAATATGAAACAAGTAATATTATTTTAAATGCTTTGACGTTGTGCTCATTTACCACTCCAAATCAGATAAGATTTTTGGTTGCTTACTGTCAAGTTATGAACAATTTAAAGGCATTTACAATATCTATTCCCATTAAAGGCAATTAGATTAAGGAAGAAAACGTAAGTAGTTATGCCTGAAGTGGTATTTTTAAATATGGTAAAAATGACAGAGACAAAGCGAAATGTCAGAATGGCCCTATTTAGGAAGAAGTGTTCCATTCTTTGTCATTATCAAGCAGGGAATGGGTCTTTGATGCGAAAGACTGAATAAGTAACACAGTTCTGGGATTTCAGAGCATAGTCATTATTAGTTTGACTATTTAGTCAAACACAGATGTCACATATTAACTGTAATCCAGTATTGCATTCCTTATCTACATTAATACATGACGAGGAATGAAAGAGAAAGAGGGCAAACAAAAAGTAAAACCCCTTCTCTGCACGCTTCTAGTCATTCGATTAAGACAGCTCTCACAAGGACTGATACTATGCATCGCAAAAATCTGCCATCTGACTCCATTCACACTAGCGCAAGAAGAAACTTTGAGGAAAAAATGCAAAATATATCTGTGTATAATTACTATTGACTATCTTTAAAAAAACCTGAAAGATGGCACTCTCAGAAACATCCTATAGGGAGCATGATGTAGAAATCTTTAAAAGTATTCTTTATCACACACAAACATACCGCTATACCAAAAGTACTAATAAATGAACTCTGAATTTTCTGACTCAGTAATAAAAAATCTACTGTATGCAACATTGGAATATACTTTTTTATCTGCTAAAATTAGAACTAATGTCTCATTAAAAGTTATTTCAGAGAATCATAGAATGCTTTGGGTTGGAAGAGACCTCTAAAGGTCATCTAGTCGAACCCTCCTGCAGTAAGCAGGGACATCTTCAACTAGATCATGCTGCTCAAAGCCCCATTCAACCTGACCTGGAATGTCTCCAGGAATGGGGCATCTACCATCTCTCTGGACAAACTGCTCCAATGTTTCACCACCGTCACTGTAAAGAGTATCTTCCTTACATCTAGTCTGAATCTGCTCTCTTTTAGCTTAAAACCATTACCCCTTATCCTGTCACAACGGGCTCTGCTAAAAAGACTGTCCCCATCTTTCTTATAGGCCCCCTTTAAGTACTGAAAGGCCACAATAGGGTCTCCCTGGAGCCTTCTCTTCTCCTGTATGGACATCCCCAACTCTCTCAGCCTTTCCTCACAGGAGAGGTGTTCCAGCCTCTCCAGGTCCATGCCCTTCTTCTGCTGAGGACTCCAGAGATGGATACAGTACTCCAGGTGAGGTCTCACCAGAGCAGAGTAGAGCAGCAGAATCACCTCTCTTGACCTGCTGGCAACACTGCTTTTGATACAGCCCGGGACACAGCTGGCCTTCTGGGATGCAAGTGCACATTGCCAGCTCATGTCCAGCTTTTCATCCAGCAGTACTCCCAAGTCCTTCTCCTCAGGGCTGCGCTCAATCACATCATCCCCCAGCCTGGGGACAATGACAACTTCTTACTATTAAAATATTTAGTGAGAAATTTTGTAGGCATAGCACTGAACAAATCAGAAAATATATTTAAGCTGACGCTGCAAAGAAAAGAAACAGACCTCAGTCAGCAAGAAACAAACACAAGATCTGTTGCTGCCCAGTGGAAATGGCAAAGTTACACACCAGTATAATCCAGACAACAAACCACAGGGCTGCCCACAATGTTTTATTCATTCAGATTTGTTACTCACGAGTCAGGGAAAATTTGGAACCATTACTCTAAATAGACCAAAGAATGAAGTGATAGTATTGTTCTATTAGGACAGCATTTTATTTTACTTCATTAACTTTGCCCGATTAAATTTTGCCAGGCCTTCAGTCCAGCTTTGGTATTAAACATGTTCATAATTTACTACACATACATCACATTGCTATAAGCAAGTATAGCACCTGAATTCAGAAAGGGGTTGGGCAGAATCCCAAACTATTAACAATTAGTTTGTACTTTTGTAGCTTTATAAGCCTTCAAAGCCATAAAGCTGTGAAGATTATTTTTAATTACAAAAGGCACCATCAAGAATTTATTACAGAAACCTTTATGACTCTTTACATGATCTACCCACTAATTGGGATTTACCCATCCTCAACTCAGGCAAATTCTGGTGGTAATAGACAGGTCTCACCCACCGATGTCACAGTTGTAGCAGTGAAGAAGATTTTTTCCTTTTAGGAATTTTTTTTTTTTAAGATGTTACTTACTCATCAGCTCTGAAATTCAAGGCAAGAAATGGAATAACTGCCAACTTTTGCTGCTGAAATTTATCTTCTGGGAAGCACTGTCTTTCCTGCAGCTATTGAATATTTGGAATGAAACATATTTAGGAACTCCATCAAGAATTCCCAGATGAATATATATTATCTCATTGACAAATGTTCCGCTTTGTGGCAAAGGCAAGTAAAGAAAAGAGGAATTGCAGAGTCCTTTCCAAACTACCTTGCTCCAACTGCAGTCTGGATGGAAGGCTGCTGCTCATTTCTGTTCTGCTTGGCCATGGGGTCTCCCTAACTAGGAGCATCACCCATAGTAATTAGTTACCTTTGCCTTTTGGGGACACAATTGTTTAGGTCCTGCTAACCATTAAATGTTTTATAGAAATCATAAAATAAGTAATAACTAAACACTTGCTTCTGTAACAGAGAACTTGTTAGGCTCTGTTCGTGCCACCTGACTTCAAAGGGAGGGATTCTTTTTAATCAGCCAGGGAAGAAAAGGATTTGTATGCAAACAGAATTAAGCTATTGGTAAAGCACAACAGTTGAATGTAGATTCATTAAGCAGAGCTGCATCTGAGGACTAAATTAGGCATAGGGAATAGAAGGGTAAAAAAAATGTTTATCTTAAAATGTGATAGGGTCCATTTACGCTCCTAGATGAGATTACTTTGCTCTACAATACATTACCCAAAGGCACTTCCAAAACTCAGGAAGTATATTAGATGGCATTAATCAGAACTTTTTGTCTAAGTAGGTCAAATGTTGAAACAAATCTTGAAAACTTATGCACTGTTAAAAAAAAATAAAAAAATCTCCTGAAAGCAGTACAGCCAAGGTGCTAATCACTGTCTAAAATATAAAAACTTTCTGCATAAACATTAAATGCAGCACTTTAAAATGCATAGTCACAAACCTGAGGCTGTTCTTTCACTGTCATTTTAATTCAGTTTTTAATAACCAATTGAATTTTAATAAGATGAATTACTTTATTAGCATATATAGTTGTTTAACTTCATAAAGATTGACTTGTTTAACAATTTATTTTTTCTGAAATCAAGACATCCCCAGTTCCAAATGGTCAGGCATATTTAGATTTTAGGAATATGTTCTTTCTTTAGAAGAAATTTAATAAGGCAAGACAGGATTGGGTTTTTTTCTTGGTTTATTTACAATAGGCATATTATATCTTTGACTAGCTTTGACTGATAATGAGGCATCATGAAGAATGACAGTGAAGGTACTACCAAAACTGAAGGAGAAATATCTTTACTGTCAAACTTCAGTAGAGACAATTCTGACTTCAGGTTCCAGGCAAACACAACTTACACACTGTCCTATATGTACTGTCCTGTACTGCATATAACCTTGCAAATGAACTAACTAAAAATCTCTTTAGTAAAGTATGTTCTCTAGTTTTCTAGACATTATTCTAAAGCCCAGTTGAAGATTATCCACTATTATCTTCATGTCTTCTTTCAAAATTCAGAATTAAAGTACATACAAGTTTACGGATAGGTACAGAAGTTGCCATGGATGTAAATGGAAATACCATTAACTTCTCCGAAGACACATGAAATAAAGCTCTGCCTGCCTCCTGGGCCAACTGAAAGCTGTTTAACTGCCATTAGGACAGCACAGAACCTTTGCTGCTATGAAATAGGCTCAATTAGCTTGGGCAGAGTACCCACACAGCTTTCTGCAGTCTCTGGATGCAGATAGAATCATTTGCAGCAGCGAAACACTAAACTCACATCTGTCTAAAATGAACATATTGACCCACTGATGTTTACAGCTGTAAGTGCAGAACTACGATTATGGATTTTGCTGAAGTATAACTGATCAGATGAATCAAATCTCAAAACAGATAAAAAGTGAAGTATGACTTATTTTCTTTAAAATGGGATGGAAAGAAATGGGTAACTTGCTGGGGAATACAGTACTGTATTTCGGTTTTGACAATAGAGCCAAAGTAGCTTCCTCAACCAAGTGAGATTTTTAAAGTCTGCTTTACCATCTAAAATAGTAGCTTAGTAATGCACTATATCCAAACTGCTACAAACTGTGCTTCAGCATGAGCTTCATATAAATGAAAGGTATTTCTTAACTGTTCATGAGTTCACAGGGATTTTTTAGTCCATAATTTTGAAGGGTTTTTTTGGTTTTTAAGGGAATTAAGGAACATTCTGGATTGACAAGAAAATAGCCTGTCAAATAAGCTATGGTATTTTATGGAAAATGTAATAAAATACTATACTTGCATGCAGATAGCCTGCATCCCTGTTAATGTAATTCCCTGTAAATAAGACAGTAGATTACCAAGATCATCATATAATCACATAAAACTGAAGACAGAGTCTAGGATGCTATCACAGAAGGAACAGATTATCAGTGAAGAGCACTTGAAGGAAGAGGGTTCTTCAAAAATTAGAGGATCCTACCCACATACACAATTCAACATTACTGTCCAAGTGAAGGTTTGGTTTCTCTATTTTCTTCACATACATAACCTGTAGGCTATACATGACTGTTGGCTATGTGTCTAAGAGTAATAACATAAAATGTCAGGTTTAAGCCTGAGTTAAATTTTAGAATGATTCCATATTTCCCCCTTCAAGTTTTATGAGTCAATTCAAGGCACCAAATACGGTTTTATAAAATAGTATGTAGGCTTCTACATATTTGTTCTGGACTACAAGAATGTGTTCAAGCATGAAAAATAACCTAAGTTAATTAGCAAGTACCCAATTCAAGGAAGAACGGTCTTCAGCAAGCATACTCCAAGTTTTGTCATGCCTTCACAGAAAATAAAGTATCTCTCCTAATTCAATCGTCACCCTAAGTATTCCTAGTAGACACGCACAATGTTAGAGAGAGAAGGGATTGATTATAAACTGTAAATATTCATTAAGGAACTATTGCATGACCTTTTCAGACAAATACATGCCTGAGAAAAGATTATATTCTTTAGAATTCTTGCCAATTTATTATTAAATAATATTCAACTGTATGTAACATTTCTAAACGCAGCCATTCAGAGTGAGTGAGTACATAAAAAGATATATCTGGTTCACAGTCTAAAATCTTCTTCACAGTCTGGGAAAACACTACAACAGGGAAAAAATATTCATAAGAAAAATCTTCATCTGTCAGTCAAAGATTTTCTTGGCGTAACTTCAAAACTTTACTCCCACTTTGCTACACGTTTTGATATAAAAGTTCATCCTCTCAAATCATCATGTTAGACTAAGCTAGCAATCTTGCTAGAATATCTGCAAACAGAAATCTGAAAGAGAGTAAAAAATGGTTGCAATCATCAAGACATACTTACGACCTCACACCTTAAAATTCAGAGTTTTGTTTATTCTTAAATACTCTGTTCATCTGTCTAAAATAGTTTGCTTATGGACCTTTTTTCTTTATTCCTCTCCCTATGGAGACAGATATGAAAGGAATTGGAATCATAACACCAAACAGGAAATTAATAATGCTGTTCACAGTGATTCAACAAACTGCACTATTTAATTCCAAATTATTTAAGCAGTCAATATTATCTGCTATATGAAAACCATGTATTAAGTCCTGCAAATTTTGTCTTATTTGTACAAAGTGCATACAATTTCCAAGTAGATCCCTTATGAAAGAAAAAGAAATCTCCTGAGTCATAGGACAATTTCTTAAATATAACAGCAACAATAACAAACTTTTGCACAACAAAGACTTGACAAATAAGAAGTTAATCAAAATCTACAATTACCAGGATTATAAATTACAGATTCATCAGCAGCATTGTTTTCATTTAGAAAGCCAAAAGTGGTTATAAATAATGAAATAGGAGAGCTCTAGTACCAGCCTTGGTTAAGAGTATCAAATTAGCAAGATGAGCATAATTTAAAAATTGTTACAGTGCTAAGGAGGGGTCATAGTGATAATAATTGTCAGCATCTGCTATTGCTCTGCTCCAGCTGTAAACACAGGGCTTTTTAAGCTTTCCCAATGAGTCATACACTCCTGCTTCCCCTACTTCCAAATACAGATGTGCAATGGTCATGCCTTATACAAGAATATCTGATGAAAAAACATGATTGAGAATAAAATGATTTACTGATATTTATGATACAAGAGAGGTGCCATTCTAGACAGGAATTCAAATAGGACAAATGTTTTCCAGACTCTACTAAAATATTCTCAAGTTGTTCTTTCACAAGTTTAACTCTGTTCCTACAGAATTTCTGTATACTATTCAAACTAATTCTGTTACATTTCATCTTCCACCAACACTGGATAGAAAACTGGATCATCATCAATGAATCATACTATTCCCTGAATTGTATTATTCAAAAATCTCTATTAATTCTTGAAACTTACACTGCTAGAATGATATGCTGACACTATATGAGCTACAGAAGAAACTCTGAAGGTTCAGAAAAGTTTTATGAAATACAAGAAGCTTTTTTAAATATCAAACTCTACCTTCATTCTAAACACAACTGAAGTTATATTTCCTATAAACACTCAGGCATTGAAGGTGGGAGTGCACCATGAACTGATAGAAAATTCTAATCATGGCCCACATGTCATTTGATCTCCACTGTATCTACAGAAGGTGACAAAAAAAGGCTGCACTTTCCAAATACCTATGATGAGGAGGGTGATTACAGACAGATGCAGCAAGGAATGTTCAATTACCAGAGAGACATTCCAATGGATTTCCTATGTAGCTTCTGCTATAAACTGTGAAATCCTAGATAGCTTTGTTTCTTCCATGAAACAACTCCAGAAACAACTACATAGATAGTTCAATACTAAAGATTGTCCCTCACCATTCCTCCTTCTGACCTCCTCCGACATACAGAAGTATTACCTGATCAGATTTTAGAAACATTATTTAAAATATTCTACATACCACCCCCGCACATCTCAGAGCAGTGATCAGATACAGTTTGCTGACTTGCATTACATTTGATGTAGGAAAAAGCAAAAAGAAACAAACAAACAAACAAACAAACAAACAAAAAAACAAAAAAACAAAAAAAACCAAAAAACAAACCCAACCCAAACCAAACCAAACCAAAGAATAACTGAAGACTACTTTGAGTGCTACGTATTTGCCAGTCAGAAGTTTGATTTTAAGACCTGCCCTGCCTTTTTGTAACATCATTTATTTTGTATATGCCATAAAGGTACTGTTTTAAACTGTAAAAATGTATTTAGGAGGGGGGTGGGGGTTGTGCAGCAACCTTTCTGTAACATTAACATCACATAGCACAGAAATGGCATAGAAAAGTCACCCTGAAATTATTTTACATTTGTTAACATAGTCTTTCACTTACAGCTAACTGCAAAATTTAAAAAAAAGAACTAGAGGAGGAAAACTGTCTAGCAGCAAGCTGTACTTGGAGACAGATCTCAAAAAAGTAGGTTTCTTGACTTGAAAGAATTCCAGCCCCCTTCCCTCAATGTTCAGAATCCAACGAAGTTCATTAACTTCAGTGATGGTCAACTGAGTAGTTAATATGACCAATAAGTCTACTCTTGTTATGACTATTTACACCACAAATTTTGGAATGGGTAATATAACCATTGCTTTGAGATGAAATACTGGATTGGGAACACTGGTCAGAAATGCTGGACAGCTTTGAGGTCCCAGAGGTTAGGCTCTAGTAACACAGATAATTAAATTTTAAGACTTCTAAATCATGATGGTTATTTCTAAAACCAAAAATAAAAATGGCATTGGGATCAGTTCTAAGTGTATCTGAGTGCTAGGAAGAAGATAAAAAATAACTGACAACCTAATACCTTAAAAATTTATCAGCAGGTCCCCCTGTTTTGGTTTTGGGGTTTTTTTTTGATAAAATGTCATATTTTTCAGTCGTTTTTTGCCTCCCTCTTTGCAACAAATTTGGTACTAACATTTAAAAATTTTTCCTCTGCACACAGAAGAGTTACAAACTTATTTTTATCCTGGTTTCCTAAGGAAATGAAACTTCTCCGTCAGGCGCTCATCACAATAACTTTTGAATTCATATACTGATTTCTGCCAGGTCTGACAGGGTGTAAAACATGTTAGATTCCAAAAAATGGCAGTTGTAGTGCAGAGGCAAGAGAATTTAAATAGTGCTCCCACTGTGAGGTTGCCTTCCCTAGCTATCAGGGAGACAGCCGGGGGCTTCTCCCTGCCACTTTTGAGACCAGACTGCTGTAGCTGTGTTGCTTGACGGTATAGGTGGAGGGGGGGGAAGGATAAGGCTGGTTTTGTCTCATTGGCTTGTTTGCTTTATTGAAAGCTGGGATGATCGTGTATTTGCATAATTCCAGTTCAGTTGCAAATGAAAGTAGCACTGACCAAATCGCTCACTCATCTATCTTGTCACAGGCCCACTAAAACCTACAGGAACAGTGTAAATCTGCTGAGGATCCAGCATCAGACAATGCAATGCAGTGAAGACTGAAGTGGTGAAATCTGTTAATCACGTGAGTAAGGGAAAAATCTGATGAACTCCAAGAGAATCTCCTCTAGATGGAGAACTGGGTAATAGAATTATAATAATAAACATCATTATAAAGAATCAGAGGGCAGTATTAAGGTGTCTGCAAAACAAGCTTATTTTGTCACTTCAGTAAGAACAAATTACTTGCTAGTTACCTTCATGTCGTTCAGATGAGGGATACAGATGGCCTCAAAAAGTAACACATTCTGCAGCTATTACTACTCTGTAACTTACTCACTACTGTTAAATTTTAGGGTTTTTTACTTGGAGGACTTACTGGATGTTTTCGTTGATGGCTCCCCAAAGACACTGGTATTAAATATAAGTTATGCAAAAGCCTTTTCATCACAGTACACCCATATTTTAGGGCAAGAGTGGCAGGCAAGCCAAAGGTGTCTCTTAGCTTAACCTTCCGTGGTACACCATGTTGTCTTGTGCAAGATTCAAATGCAATTACTTTTATTGTTTTTCAGTATGAGAATATAACTAAGGTTTTGAAATTATTGTAGTTTTATTTTTATCAACCTCATGAAACTCCTGAGATATCTGGCTTCATGGTTTTGTCTTTCAAAAGTAAATATCCGAATACGAGCAGGAAACACAGAAGTCAGTTTGCAAATACATGTTTTAGAAACTATGAAGTATCAATGGGAATGAATAGCTTGCAATGAAATAAAATTAATTAAAGTGTTGACATCATGTCTTGAATGAAAAGCGTAAAATGTATTGTCAACTTTTTAATGATGTCTTCCCAAGGAAAATCACCCATTAATGGAGTTTTTTGGTTGGTTGGTTAGTATTTGGGGCTTGTTTGGATTTTTTTTGTTAGGAAAAGTATCATTAAAAAGCTGCTAATACATTTCAAGTAAAGCTATTAAACATACTGACAACAGAAGTTAGCACATCCCACTAGATGAACAATGCTATAAAATAGATTCTGAACTGATGTGCCCTTCTTTAGTTTTTGGGTATATTTAGCCACATCACAGACACATTATCATTAAGACAAAAAGAAATAGCTGTAACAGCTGAAACCCTATTACAACTTTTGGCTGCATACTATGAATCCAATCTAACTCCCATTCAGATCAGTACAAACAGGCTAGAACCTTCAATTGCACTACTGCCAAGACACCAGGTTTGAACTTCATACAGCCTTTATGGTTGATTGACAGGTTTTTTTAGCACAGCAGGAGTAACAACAACTTAATTTAGCCTTAACTATACATTTCCACTATAAGACTACTTCATTTCAGATCATCTAGTGTATTTAGAAGTGAAACTACTGAAAAGTATTTTCTTGTTTATTTAGCCTATGATTTAGGACTTTTATTTTTATAAAAATTATTACTAACAGGACCTGCAACAGAAACCACGAAACAAGAATTTTCCAGTAGCAACCTATATAGATTACTTCAGCTTGTGAAGGACAGCACAGTGTAAGATACAGTACTTGGGAAAGAAATGGAAGTTCACTTTTCAACTTGTTCAAAGCCCATCAGTTAAACCATCTTTCAGACCTTAAGGGCTTGCCTTGTTTTTTCAACTGTTACTATTATTTTGGTAGTTAGCCTGTAATTTGTCAAGGGAATATACTCCTCTGACCCTGCAAGAAGTCTGTTGCTAAGACAGGAAGGTGTCTAGATCTCTTTTTTGTTATGATTATAAAAAATAGCACAAACAAATACATGTTATTCAAATATAAAACACTGAGGATCACTTCCAATTCAATTTTCAGTTTAGATCTTAAATGAAAGGAACTTACCAGTTAGAGCATACATGGTCTTGTTTATATAACTCATGGTGGTTTAGAACGCTAGCAAGGCTGTTCTAATATTAAAAGCAACAATGAAGGGAAGTGGTTAGTCAACTAGCTGGTTCTGTTATTCCCTCCCACTTCTTACAGCAGTACCTAACTCTGTGGGCTCCTAATTCAGCTTACTATCCCAGTTCTTCCTTTTGTTTCTTTATTTAAAAAAATAATTATAAGAGAAGTGCCACATCAGTTTTGCAGGATGACTACAGTGTTTTCAAAACCAGATGTGCAATACCTATAGCTATAGTATGATACTAGATACAACATCCAAGCAGTAATGATCTCTGCTTACTTGGAGAAAAAAAAAATAAAGAGAACCAAAAATCTACCTAAGAGTAGTTTTTTTCATCGCTGCTTTGAACTGAAGCTAATCAAATGCAAACCATTCTGCATTAGTGGGGATGGAAGAATAAATTAGCTGTATATATCATTACTCAAGCTACATAACACAATTTGATCTAGCTGACTTTGGAGTCAATGAACAGGAATTTTTCTGCAGGCGTTTATGCATCTGTACATAAATAGGAGATGCTACCTACCAAATATTAGTATTTTATAGTCACTTCATACAGTGACTTCAAAGTGACCAAGGGTGATGGGACAGAGAAAAGAACTAAAAATGACATAATTATTTTTTAATTAATATGTTCAATTTTTGCCTTAAAGACACATTTATAAATGTATTTTCATGCATGCACTGTATGCTTCTTCATTTCAGGTAACAATCTGGTTCTCTGGAATTTATTTCAAATTATAATTTCCCTGCTGAGACATGATTGTTTTCTAATAGACAATGTTTAACATCACATGTAAAAGAAATTCTGAAAGAATTAACAATCTCAGTTTCCTGATTCAGTAAGCTCCTTTAAACACAAAAAATTGCCACTTTTAGCAGTATTTGGAAAATACTGTATCCAGTATTTCAAAAAAACCAAGACATCTCCCTTTGGTTTTGTGCATTAAAGTAAGATAAAATAGATTAAGACAAGTTGGTTAAAGCTAAGCCACATAAATAGCCCAAGTTTACCTTTACATTTGTGGTCTCATGTTTTACTCAGTTCTTTCCTTTGGCATTTGTAAAGTACCTCAAAGATTTAGTGCCAAAACAGTCGAGAGGTCTGTGTGTTTTAAGTACTTGAAATAAATCATAAAACTAGGTCAATGTTCAATGCTTCTTCCTACCAGAAAAACCCCTCACACCAAACAACCAACACTTGAATGAGGCCACAAGGAACTGTATCCTCTGTGTCCCTCCCTCTGCAGCACACGCACACTGCCCAAGCCAGCTTCCTACAGAAGCTCTCTTGCTTTCTTGAAAGAATGACCTTGCCATCAGCCAGCAGAGATACTGTTGTACTTCACTCCTCTCACATTTGTTTTCTCCCATCCTTCCATCCACAGGGATTGCCCATTTAACACAATGGAGAAGCTACGTTTCAGAAGAATTCTCAATGTACCCAACAAGTTTCTCAGGCATGTATCACCATCCTCTTTCACAGTAGACAATTCGCACTCTTGTTCCATCTTTCCAGTAACTTAGCATTCCGCTGGGTATTGCCAAGCCCCACTTGCTGTAGCTTGACAGCTCAGACAACCGTACAGTAGTACTATTTCTTAAATATTTACTTAATAAGCAGCCTCTGTGGAATCATCTTCCTTCTCCTGAAAAGAAAAGACAGATCTGGAGAGAAAGAGACCCTCCAGAACCTGGTGAAAACATAACTTGGGGAAGTTATGAAAAAGGACTTTACTCAGCATAAGTAGAAATGTGGACTAGGTGAGGATACCTGTTTGTGAAGCAATTTCCTGGTATAGTAACCAAATATTTCATGTTCATAAACACATCACACTATACCTGCTGTGCATTCCCCTATCTCCCTATACAAAATACTGTACCATAGTTTCGTTTCCCTGGTGGTTAAAACATTTGTAGGATTTCCAACATACATGTACTCATAGCTGGTCTGTAACCGTTTCTTCTTAATACTAAAGCTGTCCTTTAGCTTAAGGGCAGCTTTTCCCTCCCCTGTAACGGGTGCACTGGTGCAAAGAAATCTGAGCTTCATAGATTTGGAGCAGTTTTGATGGCTTTCCACAAATATTCAGGAAAATTGGGGGTGAGCGGGTAGATGTGTGTTTAGACATGTTGCAGGAAAATGTTTTCTGTTAACATTTTTTAATTGTTCCTTTTCACTTCTAAAGGAATTGCTGCACTGGCTTGTCCAAAGCCAAAGCTATTCTCATACTTACAGCATGCACTGCAGTATTTACATGCCCTTCACACTCTGTGAAATGTTCATTATCCATGCAATTTTCTCCTTTATGCCCTAAGGTATTTACAATTTTTGCCTGTCCATTAAAGAGGAGAATTTCCCTCTGTTCCTCCATATTTTACAGAATTTCTGTCAACTTAGTATACAAATATATATTTGAATTAGTAGAGTTACTGAATGCAAGTAATTCTTAATGTTCATCATAATTTACATATATCTTAAAAGTATACTAAAATTTTAATTCCTTGCTATGTGCAACATTACATTCTGCTTGTTAGTCATCAAATGAATGGCACATTATTTATGTTGTTCAAATAAAGAATTATATAATTTCATTTTTGTATCTCCTTTATCCAAGATGCATTGCCTTGCTGTTTCCCAAGTGTTTGTCATACTTTCTGTGCAGATGTTTGCATTCAAGTCAAATATTCCAACAATGGTGCTTCGTTTACCTCAAAAGCTCAAGAAGCAAGAAAATAATTTTTCAAGCTGACAGCTGGACAAGTAGGTGTTTAAAATATAGTTTTAAAAAAGTGAAGGTAACCAAGTGCTATATGTGATAACACAGCCCCAAGAATTCTACACTTATATTTTCTACTACTGGCTGAACCATGGTGCAGTACATTATCTATATATATATATATTAATTTCAAGCAGCTTTCTACTTCAGAAGATTATCTAGGCATCTTTATAGTCTTCCATCGATTTTCAGCTGTGGATGATCCAGAAATTTCAGGTGTAATGTATCACAGATTGTTGCCTACAGTAAAACCCGGAACAGACCTCCGTTTACCAAAGGATAAGACCCTTAGCTGGAGCAGCATGTTTGCTCCTCTACTGACTTCAGTAGCATTGTGTTGATTCAGCCTCACCACTGAAGTACAGAGAAGAAAGACTCTTAAAATACTTTCACCTACTCACTAGTCAGTATAATACTCTGTAGCTTTTAGAACAAGACATAACCCACCCAGTTAAGTCAAAATAGGTGTTAGGTGGAGAAAACTGAGGTATCATCGCAGAAGTCCACATAAGGGCTTACCTACATTAACATCATCACTACCCACATACTTTCAAGGTATGTTTATACAAACAAAGAATCAATAGAAACATTCCTTATAAACACAAAAGGGAATCGTGCTTTATGCATGCTAACTGTATCCCAAAACAAAAACTACACTAGAACTGACCCTGAAAAAAGTAGCTCTCGGTTCATCTCTAGTTACTAAATAAACAATTATTCAAACTTCCATGAAAAGCCTTCCACGTTTTTCCTGAAGATCCACAAATCTGGGGTCTCTGGAACTCATCAGAGAATCCAAGTTGGAGATCCTACTCATATGCCCTGTACATGATTCTCCTCTCTATCTGCTTGCACCTTTCTACAGATTATGAAACATCATGAGATAGAGCAGTTACTTAACTAACAAGAACAGAGCCAAATTACCAATGCTAGGGATTGTATCATATAAAGAGGATACTATCTTCTGCTCTAGAAGAAAAAAAAAATCCTTTCAATAGCTTCTGAAATCTCAGCACTGATTTGTGCAGTGGCTTTTCAAGAAATCGTAAACTCTAAAAATTGACAGCAGATATAAGTTACTGTACTGGAGACGATGCAAGAGCATAAAGCTTTCTTCATCAGTTGCAATATACATAACTAATACGTATGCCACATGGTAAATATGCCAGACATCAGGACACTCCATCCATTCGGTATAGTTAACTATAGTGTCTGCTACTCTACTCATTCTACTTCTTCATGTGCAAAGGCTGATGGTTTTGCTTAGATATTTTTACTAGGTTGATGCCACCACAGCAGGGAAAAAAAAAAAAAAGAAAGAAAAAAAAAAGAAAAAAAGACAAAAAAGAAGCATATTTCAAAAGATTAAACATGTTATAGTAGGACACATTTTGGTTTATATATTAAATATATATTCTTCTTCCAGCATACCTGTTAACTATGCAAGCATAAAACCAATTTCTAAAAATCATCCTTGCTCTTTTGAGAATCATTACAGTTAAGAAAACTGTGTCCAGCACATCTAGGGAAGTTCTCCTCTCCCTCTACTCTGCCCTGGTGATACTACACCTAGAATACTGTACCCAGTTTTGGGCTCCCCAATTCAAGAGAGATAGGTACCTACTGGAGGGAGTCCAACAGAGAGCTACGAGGATGATTAAGGGACTTGAACAACTCTCCTATGAAGAAAGGCTGAGAGAACTGGGGCTGTTTAGTCTTGAGAAGGATGAGAGGGGATCTTATTTTTATATATACATATATATAAAAAAATAAATATCTGAGGGGTGGGTGTCAAGTGGAAGGGGCCAGTCTCTTTTCTGTGGTGCCCAGTAATAGGCCAAGGAATAATGGGTAAAAGCTAGAACACAGAAAGTTCCATCTCAATATGAGGAGTAACTTCTTTACTGTGAGGATGACAGGCTGCCCAGAGAGATTGTGGAGTCTCCTTCTCTGGAGACTTTAAAAACCTGCCTGGATCTGTTCCTGTGTGATCTGCCTTGGGTGATCCTGCTCTGGCAGAGGGGTTGGACTTGATGAACTCCAGAGGTCCCTTCCAACCCCTAACATTCTATAGTTCTATGATTCTCATTCTTATTTAAAATAAAAAAACAAATAAAATATGTATACTGTTCCAATCCCTATTTAGACCAGTTGTTATGCATTACTGAAATTCCTTGAGGAAGTGCAACTTTTACAAATTTGGACAGCTTGTTTCATTTCCCTAAGATGTTTCTTTATAATATCTTTGCCTAAAGGGTGGGGAAAAAAACCCTAACAGAATCGAAAAAAAAATGTGTTCACATGGACTAAACAGAAAGGATGCCTTCTTAAAACATTTCAAACCTTTTAATACTAAAAATTTTTGTCTGTTCAACAGACTGAAAAAACTCCTAATTAATTCTGCAATGCCAGGGATGGAAATCCCAATGTGTGTAGCATGTGCTACAGCATAGCCCTCATATAGTCATAGCACCTGAGTTTTCTGAAGAGTCTTTTTGAATAGCAGAACTCTTCCAGTCTTCCTGTTCCTGGAGTCCAGGTAGCGCTGCCTGCAGTAGCCCCTCCCGAGGCAGAAAGCTCTGTCAGAGGAAAGCTTGAGAATTATTCACATTGCAGAAGAATCAACCCCAGCTGTCCTTCTTCGGATCACTGTGAGGCTTCTCTAACACACAAAGACTCTGAGGCTAAAGAAGCACTAAATGAAATGAGAACCCTCCTTCTCTTGTTTCAGGTTATACAAGCAGTAAATTTACTTTAAAAAGATAGAGTATTTCCAGAGTCTAGAAGACAAATGTAACTTATGTCTGGATCACTATTGGTGTAAGTCCCTCAAGCTGTTCCTGAATGGAGTCACTCCAAGAAGGTTCAGCACTGCCTCCTCCATGAGTGAATTACAAACTAGAGTCTCTCTATATTCTTATGTTACTGTTGTTTCACAGCCAGAAAAGAAACTGTATTTTGTAGATATTTGTTCTTATATCCTGGATCCTTGATATGTGAAAACTTCCAAAGATATTTTAGGTCATTTTCTTAGATAATGTTTCCCGTTAAGATTCAACACCCCATTACCCTTGATTATGTGATCTGAGCCATTGTGCATAGTTTGACTTAAAAAGGCAGATGACAAAAGCAAGATATGTGAAGCTGTTGCAAAGGATTGCACATCTGAAGTAAAGCTTTTAAGTAAAATTTGCTATTCATCTTAAATTGTGCCTTTTTTGGAAATTTTCTTACATACACCTGTCATACCTCAGAGAGATAAGCACCTCATGCATAAGACCAAGCCATTGATGACAAAAGCATAATGGTTTTCTATCTAACTTGCTGCAATATTTTTTTTGCAAAATGCTTATGAAATGCAAATCATGAGTTTCACATTTGTCCATAGACATCTGCATGTGAAATGATACCACCTTTTGTAACGTTTCTTGTAACAGGCTCTGTGTTCTCCATGCTTACACACGCACTCTATGTCATGATACATTCTAGAACCTTCCCTTACTCTCAGTGTGAAAGACTACAAATTAAGCATTAAGAGCTGTTTATGATCCCACTGCTAAAAATGACTGTCACAGGGTGCTAAGAGTGAAAAAACTTTAAACAAGATTAGGTCAGACAGGATGAGATCTTTTCCCTCTTACTCTGCCCATTTCAGAGTCCACAGCAGCTATGGAAATAAGCCAAAATACTAGCATGTACAAGCCAAATTGAGCAAAATTCCTCATTAAAGACTACACATTTCAAATGAGTTCAAAAATACTGAAGTTGGCTTACAAAACGCTTTTAAAATTTCCTTTAACTCCCAGATGACATACTGAAAATATGAAAAATGGCACAAAACGTGTGCCAAAGATTTGGTGCTTGCAGCCATACTTCAAAAAACTCACAGCAATTTTTTGTATTCACCTTTAGTTGCTTTTAATTGCTTAAATTTTTAGCTTATACATTCCCAATATCAGTCCAGTGTTTTAAAGAACCTAAAAATAGACCCTCAAAATGTGAGTCAGAAAGATAAAAAAAGAATCATAAAATCCCTGGTCAATTTGAAGAACATTGACCTGGTGTAGCTAGGAAATTACATTTGCAGGAAGAAAAAGTGGTGCAGAGGATAACAGACTCCAAGTCTGTTATTTCAGTGTGGGTGGGGAGGGATATAAAGGACAAGTGTTGCTGCATAGATTCTACAACTACTCTTCATCATGTTTTTAACATATGGCATGGATGCACAAAGCTCCAAATGAGGAACATTTTGGATGGAGCTTTTTTTAAAATCACAAGAATAAACAAGTAAAATAGAGTACTAGGAGTATCTCTACAGAGGGAACACCATATAAACCACTTTGCTCAACCTTATCAAAGAAAAGTATCTTCCACTTTTGCTGCAAACCAGGTATCAAAATGGTCAGAGAGCATATGCTAACTGTTGATTTTGGCCAGAAGACTTTGATAGGATTACTTAGAAACTGTCCAGGTTTCACAGCTAAAGTGGCTAGTGATATTTTTGTATTCTCCTGCACTTTTGCCAATAATCATTTAGGTTTCCAGGATGCATCTGAAACCTGTATTAGGATGAGATGTGGACATGTATCATTTATTTCTCTGCATACTTATTTTCACAGAAAATCAAACTGGGTATGTAGTCCGGCCATGAACTGCAGCACATACTAGTAAATACTCATAGAACAGATATTGGATATACAGGAAGAACATTCAATTCACTAGGATTGTCTTTTTTACTCTATCTTCTGTTACTGGAAGACAACTCCAAACACCAAATACACACTTGTTCGTTAAAGTTTTAACAGTATAAAGACTATCTTAACTCCTATACTTCCTCTTTTTTGCACTACTTTAGACAGAGAGTGACTGCTAGCTCAGAGGAAAGTGTTCTCCCTTTTTCAGGGAAATATAAATGCAAGAGCTGAAGTAACTATATTTGTCTCATACTTTCAGCATTACAGAGAAAATATCTGAAAAAACAGCAGAGGAAAACCCCATAAGGATTCTTTTTCTTCTCTTGTCTCCTAATTTCTCAATAATTTTCTATCTCAGTTTTGGAGCCTTTTGTTTCTCCTTTCTCCCTAGCAGTAGCAACACAGGTAGTTTACAGTGCAGACACTCACAGGGTTGGGCTGGTTTATTCAATGATTAAGAGAGAGGGGGAGAAAAAACCAATATTTTAACTATATATATAGAGAGAGAGTGATTATATGCCTAATGCCAGATTAATTCTTTAACCTCTCCCTGCCTTCCCCCCCTGAATTCTGTATGTCTTTACTTCACCTGTTCTGAAAAAGAAGTCCTGCACAATCACATCTTTGTTACAGACAGCAAATGACAGCAAGTGACATGTAGATTTTTTGAAGTGCAAGTGGTTCAGAAAAGAATAAAAATATTCACTCACAAATCAAATGAGAACTGATTTTTGTTTTGCCTAAGGTCTAACATTTTCAAACTGGTACCTCCTGAAAAGTAAAATTTTAACAACAATGATTTTATTTTACATAATTACTCTTGAAACTCTCAAAGTTCAGTCAGCTCAGCCTACTCAGTCAGCTTTACACTAAGTAGAGCCTGATGAACAGAGCAACTCTATATGGATTTTATTTGGTAATGCCTTAGGTTCTAGTTATTCCACATCTAACTGCAGCTTAATCGTCTAATCTCTTCTTCTGCTCATCAGTATGACATTTGCATATGCCAATCTCTAATTGTTTAAGGAGCTCCAAAAAAAAAAAAGAAAAAAAAGGGAAAAAGCAGAAACATTCAAAGGTAGAGGTGTTGAAGAACATTGTGCCAACTTGCACTCTTCACTTTTTTTTGATACAGAAACAAATCTCTTCCATGAAACAGAGCAACTTCTAAGGAGGAAAGTTTTAATTCCCAAAGCAGTACTTTGTATCTTTTTTTTCCCTCTTTTTTATTTGGTTTGGGTTTTTTTAAGCAAAATAAACTTTGCTATTATCTGCTGAAGCATGGAGAATTTTGAACGGTATCACACAAGTGACTGTACTGGAATTGTTTTCCAGTCCCTAAGCACATATATCTAACTGCTTTCTCAGGTAACTTGAGAATCTGTTCCAATGTTGTCTTCATTTTTAATTCTAACAGGAGATATCTGCAATTGGCCATCAGTGTCTTTAAATAGTAAGCAAATAGTATGGCTCTGCAATGCACCGTTCTTGCAAGAAAAAAAAAAGGCTGCAATTATCACTGTATGGTACCCTGTATATCAGTGTGCACTCAAATATAAAAAGTGCCTATTATACATACCATTACAGACTACAAAATGTGCACATTTAAGGCAGCACAGCAATTTCCAGTGATGGTGCTTCTTTAAATAACTATGTTAGAAGAATAAGCATTAAACAACTTTTAATGGTTGCATCTACAGAAGACTTTGTGGCACTAAGCCACATATCTTTCGCATCTGAAATTTATATTTAGATTTGTAATTTCTTTTATCTGTACACCAATTTCTCATTGTTACAGAACATATGCTCTTCCTCAAAATAACTTGCTATTTTTGTACTATTACTCAGCCGCATACTTCCACAAAGCTGCAAGTGTTACTTCAGATAAACTTAGTGGCTTTTTGGCTAGTTTCCATGTTACTTTAATGACAGAAAAAAAGACTACCTAATGTAACATTCTCCCGTACCCTCTCCACCAAACTTCAGCTTGCTTTGAGTGAGGGCAATGGAACCAGTTTATCAGTCCCTACTCGACCGGTGAGGATGGAGGGCAGGAAAAAGGAAAAGTTCTTGCACATTTCCCCTCTGGTAGAAGTCCCTCAAACAGGAACGGTATCATATCCTATCTCTTAGTAACTCTGATGACTTTTTTTGCTATTTTAAGTGTTTCTAAATGGAAAACAGTAGCTGTCCACATTGTAAAATTACCTCATTAAAGGGCAGACGAAAGCAAATGTCAAACATCCACAAGACTTAACAAAACTGTTCACAAATCTGATACGCATCTTTCTAAATCTTTGATTTGATACATTCAGCTACAACTACTTAAATTTAAAATGTTTTAGATAAATTACCATTGCCTCACTAATTGCTATTCAGATGTTATGCCATTTTGTCATTTAATAGTCATACTACATGCTACCTCTTCCAGGACATTTTTGCATCAGCTCTTACCCTTAACACACCAATGCCATTTCTCTCCCCAGTCACAAATATGACTGTGTAAGAAATATATTTCAGCAACAAAAAGCCTTATTTTATCTTTAGAAGTATTTTACTGCAATCACACAGATATGTGGGTTTTGCTATGTATTTTTTTTAAATATAGCTACCCTACACACTTCATCTGGAAATAAAGTATTTCAGTATTCTTCAAAAGGAAGTAGCAGCTTGTTTCCTACAGGATTTGAAAACAAATTGACAGTCATCCTCTACATTTTGATCATCAAGATAGATTCAAATTTGTACAGATATGGAAAAAAATGGGAATTTAGCATGACACAATACTACTAGCTAAAACATATTTGTTTTCCATTCTAAGTATGCATACATTTCTTACCAGCTATATGCTTTCTTTCCTGTCTTACATAACTATTTTGGACCACATTATGTGGAGTTTAATCATATAAAGTAATACATCCTCATGAAAAAATCACATTTGTTCAATCACATCATTCAAACATAATCCACCTAATACCACTAACATCTACAGAACTAGAAATTTATCATACAGACATGTAAATAGCTTCTAACCTTAAAACAAACCAAAACAAAAAAAAACCCAAACAACTCCATAACTTATAATAATTTTGACGCAAGAAATTTAATGAACCCTGATTTTATAATGCTAGGCCTAAAAAGGCCTTGGTAGACTTATTGACTTTGGGCCACTGACCTTCCTCTGTAGCTTCTCCCTGAGGAAGCTATTAAATTTTTGTCCTGATAGATCTTCCACATGTTTTGAAGAACTAGCATTTAGATAAGCACAAAGTTGCCATTTGTTTGGGGATGTTCTGAGAGGAAAAACACTGCTTTCAAGAATTGCTTAAAGCTACAGGAAAGAAAATGTTTTAAACACAAGAATTCTGAAAACTTAGTGCAAATGAAGTTTCTTCATCCCACAGTGATTGTATCATACGCTATTTTCACAGGTCCAGTTCATTGGGTGGTTTCTGGACATCCAATATGAATAAATAACCTACAAAACTTTGTGAACGTGTGTCTTACCGATTTTTAATTTCAGTGTTTTTTAAATTATTTTCCCTACAGTCCTCAGAGCTGACAATTATTACCCTAGGAACAATTATCCTAAGCTGTTTGTGATCATACATAAAACTGCCAGAACACAAATGAGTTCTGAGGGAAGCAACCTCCAGCTGTAGAGCACTGAAAGAACTGAGGAGGGAAATATATCTTCAGCTGCTCCAGGCAGAACCAAAAGAGAAGGTTTGACCAGTTTAGGGTGTTAGCCCCAAATTTAGCTGAGAGAAATGAAACTATTATTTTAAAATACATTTCTATAAGCATCACCAAATCAACATGAAGTATCCTGTAAGGTACTTTTCAGGGTTCTTATTTGTTACACAACTCCTGATGAGGACTGTTCCACATTACACAACTCAGCAAGATGCAATAAAGCTCTCAGGAGGAAGTTGAGGCAGTTCAGAGAGGCAAGGAGGGGACATCAGTAACGAACTGACCACTTGTTTTCACTTTTCCATATTCTACTGCATTCCACATGCTACTGGTAAGTAAATTACTCGGGTTATTAAAAACTAGCAGAACAAAAGCAAAAAAAGTGTAATTGCCATTCTGGTTTAGTCATCAGAAATCCACTACCAAGTTATTCCCACAGTTTATCTGCTTGGGAGTCAGAGAACTGTCTCACAGCCCAGCACAACATCATTATCATTAACCCACCTGCAGCTGCATGGACACAGCTAATGTGGAGCATTCTTTGCCACTCTGTACATTCTTTGCCACTTCTGTCTCATGTTGGGAAAACAGTATGTTCTATTTTCACAGAAGCATAATATAATCAGAAATTGCAAACTAAAGTCAAATCAATACAAGATGGTTTTGCTGCTACAGTACTGTTGGCTAGCAGAACCATGCTTTTCAATATTAGATGTTAATGGATAGTTAAGAGAAACTTCCTTAACACTGTTTCAAAAGATACACTGCACAAGAGGGAATATATTACCAAATAGAATAAAAAACTCAGCTCTTTTCTAAGAACCAGCCTGAGACTAACTCAACTCACTTGGCTTCTGATCACTAGCCATGCATAGATATAATGGGTCCTCTCCCTTACAAATACTGTCATACTTTAAATAAGAAAAGCATGCCAAAAAGAATACCGTATCTGACTTTTATCATATTCTAAAGCCAAGATGGCTTTAATTTGTGTTTACTGTAAAAGGTGGCATGATTGGGTGCAACATGACATTACTCTTTGGAAGGCTTAATATGACAATTCACCATGAAAGGAACCTAAAGGAACATGTTAAAGTTGTGCCACAATATTCTTCTGATTGTACAACAAGCCAGCACAAATTTGATGAGAGAACGTAGGTCTGTATGGCATGTAAATCCTGACAATCACACCTGATTAAATTCGTAGGAAAAGACTAAAGTTCAAACTTACTATTCCATCTATGGTAGATCGGATGAGAGAGATGGACTTCGCCCCACTGTTCCCTTGTTGTTCCCTCAACCACCATCACACACTTTGACTCCCTCGCTTGCTCTGGCTTATCCTGTTGCCTCATGGTCATTTAAATAATCAGGGCTCTGGGAACTGTTTGCCAGAAGTGCTGGCTTCTGGCAAACAGAAACAAACAAACCAAATGTATCTCACAAATCTAGCTCAAAATACAGCTACCCAGAGAACTAAATATATCTAAGAGGAGCAACTTCCAACAGAGGAAGATCCTCTTTTACCACATCCTCTTCTTTTAGACCTTCTACCATGTCTACTACCTAAAGGAATAGTAATGCAGAAGACTTGAGATGCCTACACCTTTCAAGGCACGAGTGGACAAACTACTCAAGTAACTGTAAAGGATGGCTGACATCCAGGAAGAGGGTGGTATACAAGGTCTAACAGTGATTTTCAAATTGAACAATTAACTTTACGAGAGGTTATGAAACTCCTCCATGTTCAGCCACAAGGGTAGGACAAAAACAAGAGGATGCAGCTCTTCAGTGTTTCACCAATGCCATAGTTGCAGTCCACCTTGCAAAGACATCTCCAATGAAAATGCAAATCACTTTAAATGAACTGGAAAATTATATTAAATAAAAGCACACAGGGGAAGAGTATGCAATTCAAATGAGGCCCTTTTTGGGAAACTGAAAAGAAGGAGCCAGATCTCATGTAACCATAATGATACATGCACCTCAGGCAAACCCTGATAGTCCCACTGCTCTACCATATCTATTATGACAGTGAAAAATGGGGGGTGTGTGTGTGTGTGTGTGTGTGTGTGTGAGTACTTTAGCTTGACCTCCTAGTGCCAAAAGATGGAAAAACTTGACAGCTCTTAACTGTATTTACAGACTGTTCTACAATTTATTCAGATCATGAATTATAAATATTCAGTTCAAGTGGCTTAGGATGATTTTATAGTGATACTACAACAGAGTAATTTCACTGGTTTCAGTTAGTGTGGATTTCCTGAGACCTGAGTAAGAGTCAAACTCAGGTAAGCAAATGGTTTTCCTTACAGTAACATAGTGAGTTCAAAACAACCCCAAACAACCAAAACTCAAAAAAAACCCCATATATAATAGCATTTTTAGAAATTTCATCTTAAATGAAAAGGAAATGCAGAAGAAAATAAAAATATATGAAAACAATCCAATTATACTTCTAAAGAAAAGTGGTTAAACTAGTTCAAACCTATTATGGATACTCATTTAGGATTAAAATAATCCCATTCATCTTAGCTCCCTTCCAAAATAAGTTAATAAAAATTAAATCAACTAACTTTCAAAGCATTCTGAAGAAGGATTTAATGCAATTTAACTAATTCACTTCAAGTCTAGTTAGTGTAGATTAATTTGTTAAGTGTCCTTGTGTAAACAAGCCCAAAGATCTTGGAAATGCTATCATGCATAAAAACCTGGAGAGTTTTAAGGGCAAATACTATAATGTACGAACATCTATAAAAAGTATTAGCCTTTATTAAAGTTTCTCTTTTCTACTGCTTAATTTTGGTTTAAAAGGGGACATTTCCATATAAGTTATCCAGTTTAATTTTTTTTTTCTTCAATAAATCAATTTCTCTTTTCTGGTGGTGGTTTTAAAATAGGGACAAGGATGTAGTTTTAGACTAATACTAAAAGTAATTACAGAGGGAGATTTCCATCTAAGTCTAGAAACAGTCATAATAAACAGGCATTTCTGCATAGGTGAATACTTATTTTGGTATAGGAAATAAATTTAGCATTTTCCAAAACAAGACAGGTTTTTTTTTTCTAAAAATCTAAACAGCATTATATGAAACCTGTGGTCATTTTGCTATTTTCAGTGTTTAACCCTTATCTGTATCTAGGCATAAACCAATCTTAAACATTACAAAGAAATCTATTCATTTACTTTCATGCACGAACTCAAGCAGGTAGTAAAATACTCTAAAATCATCCAGGAAACACTAAGACAACCTTGCTTACAATAGTTCTCAGGCTATGTACAGCAAGAAGGAAAGAAGGAACAGAATCACAGAATCAAGAATCACAGAATGACAGGGGCTGGGACCTCTGGAGATCATCTAGTCCAACCCCCCTGCCAAGGAAGGTACACCTATATCAGGTTGCATGGGAACACATCCAGGTAGGTTTTGAAAGTCCCCAGAGATCGAGACTCCAAAACCTCTGTTAGCAGCCTGTTCCAGTGCTCCATCACCCTCAAAGTAAAGAAGTTCCTCCTCATGTTCAGATGGAACTTCCTATGTTAAAGTTTGTGTCCATTACCTCCTGTCCTGTCACTGAAAAAAGAATGGTCCCACTCTCCTGACATCCACCCATTAAGTAGTTTGATCTAAACATGGAATTCTACAGACATGACCTGACTGTCAGATAACTAAGGCTCAGCTTTCTCAGCTCCAGCTGCCTTTACTCTGTTGAAGCCATGTATGAAAAACACTTATTTAAATACACTAAGAAAGGTTGGGCTCTGCTACAATGGAACAAGGAAGAATCCTGAACAGGTAACTAAAAACTCGGAGATACTGAGTATTTCTCATGAAGCAAGCCCATAATGTCTTAAATTTGGTAATGAGATCATTTAATTCAGTTAACAAGAAATCCTGCAAGCTCAGGAAATGCTGCGTCCTCCTGGCCTGTCCTCGCTTATGCACCAGAATGGCCTCTTACAGCTCCCAGCCCCTACAAGGCTTCCCATTGAGCTGTTCCTGCAAATGCTTCCAAGAGTATTTCAATCAAAATGTACCAGATTAGCAAAGGCCTAATACTTAAACTGTAGATAGCAATAGTAGGCCAGACAGAATGCATTCAGAGAAGGCACTTTAAGTACTCAGAGAGTACTCAGTGTGCTCAGAGATACCTTGTAGAGAGAAACATATGTTAAGCTCAAGACTGGTAAAAGAGAGTAACCTCTTCTAGCAAAGCTTCCTGCTGCATACAGCTGACTCTGCATCTTAATATGACCAGTGCTAGGCCTGGATTTAAGCAAAAAATTAAATAGGTTTCAAACAACTGAGAACCAGTTCAACTAAAAATTATTTCTGAACTTTAAAGAAATGGAGTTGTTCCAGCATGCTAAAAACACTGGAATGAGAAAATCTTTCTTGTGATGCCTCTTAATGTGGTGTTTGAGAAGCAAGTTCTTTGATTTTTCAAAAGTTAGAGTACAATCAATAAATTCAGAAGTTAACTATTTGCTCTAAATCTGGTCAAAATAATCCCTTCTTGTTCTTCCCTCCCTTAAAAGTAAGATCCTGGGGTTTTTTTTACTGCAGATATCTTTACTGGTACAGCACACTCTTGTGCCTGGACCCATTCAGATGTGCTGAACAGCACAATCAACATAAAGCTAATTCCATGTCTAATCTTAATCTCCTCGTCAGGTAAGTGGGAAAGGGAGATAAGTAGTAGATAGGTGATGGATTATTTCTCTCCTCTACCAGATTCTTAACAAAGAAAATGCTGAAATCTCAACCAAAGAGCTTGATGGTTCTCATTTCCACCTCCTTTCTTGCTGTACTGTTTAGAAGTGGGTCATTACCCTACGGTAAATAGACTGGGAACCATTTTTAGGTCACTGACAAAATATTTAAGTGAGAAAGCCTGGAGCAATCAAGTCATCACAGAGCTTTTACTACAGCTGGGGTGATCTAAATCCAGACACTCATCAGTTTAAGACTGCATGTCATGTATACAGCTACTTAAAAATTCATCTGCACAGCTTTATCACTTCTGCTGTCAAAAACTAGTAAATGCTTATAATTTGATTTCAGCCTATAACATCTTAGAACCTAACTGCAAGTGTTACTATTTTAAGATCCACTTGTAAATTGAACCTGCAATCATGTTCAGGCAAGGACAGATTTGCAAGTTCTTAAATCATGAGTTGTTTCAGCCGTAATCAAACAGACCAAACAAGTGCAATTTAAAAAAAAAAAAAAAAAGTAAATTAATGCATTTTGAAAGCACTTTTGAACGTTATTTTCACACTGAAATGGTTCCAAAAAAACTCGTAACATAAAACTCTGCTTGGCATCAATTAGTATAACAAATTACAGGCCACAAAAAGACTGATTAATCTACTTCCTGCAGTTCAAAAAAGCTCATGACTCATGAGCATGACAGGTGCAGAAGAATTAATGTTGAGGAGAGAATGCCACACTACCAATTTCAGACAGCTTTGCACTGTAGATACATTTAAATATAAGCATTCAGGGAAGAAAAAAATCCAAACAAACAACAAACCAAAAAAACTTATCTTACCCACTCATCACTGAGCTAGTTCAGGTAGCTAGTGCTAGCTTCAGAGACAAGCTGGAATTTTTGTGCAGTTTCTCATAGGAGGCTTCAATTTATATGACAATTTGCATGGTAGACATTAAGGTTGAGGAATTCTGGGATATTGGATGAAGCAGAGAAAGAAAAATTCTTACTGAAAATGAAGAAAATATTATGGAGAAAAAAGCATTTCATTCAGAAAATGTAATTACTCATTTAATTAAAGCAAATACTGATAAAGATAAAAAAAGCTAAAACTTCAATAAAAGATATCAAGATCTTAAATAAACGCAGTTAGAAATATGCATAGAAAATGTAAAACACTGATGGGAGAAGGATGTAGAGACAGTTCATCACTCAATATGTTTCATGCCAGCTGTATGTCATTTGTATCACCTGCCTGTAATGCAGGCACCCTTAATCCTGGTTTTCAAAAGCCTTTGCTTAAACCAAGACTTATTTCTGGATCTTCTGCACAACAGTCTTCATCTGACATCATTGTTTAAAAACCCAATCACTGCTTTTTGGGTTTGTACAGCCTGGTTTCTGTTATGACAGTTCCTAGAAGAAGCTACTTCCTCCAATACATTCCACCTCCTTCCCCCAGGTTTTCCTATAACCACAACACAATTATAGTTCGGTCAGTAGTAGATCAAACAGCAGTTTATACGCACACAGCTAGCATGGTCTGCAGGCTGTGCAAGTTCCTACTACAATCCCCAAGATGCAGACCTGTAGACTTTGTAGAGTTAGGATGATACTGCAGGCCAAGATATTCACCTTCAAGCCTCTCCACCAAAGCAGAATTCTCTGTCCCAGGAGGTTCCAAATCAAATACAGTAGACCTGAGCTTCTGTTTCCCACTTCCTAGACTAGTCACTAACTCCCCTAAATACAGACTGAACACATCCCCAGAAGCAGGCTGGTGAATTGTGGAAACTGCCAAGCCTCAGAACAGGCTTTGGTTTTAATACCATCATTTAAGCTACAAGGAACCCTTCCTGAAATCATCTGGGCTGCTGTTTTGATGCACGCTTTGGCCAGGTATCATTCTGAGACGCTTCTTGTATTTTGTGTAACGCTTCCTATATTATGCGTAATGCTTTACCCCTGCAAATTTAGTCCACGCAAGTACCGCTGATCACTATGCCGTTAATTTCATTTAAATCATTCTTCCCTTGCTTTCAGTGGAACTGTTCCCTGTCGTACAAAAATGCATAGCTATAATCTAGTCCCTGCCAAATACAGCTGTGAGCAGTTATTGTGCGTGCCTTTTGAGTTTAGCATGATGTAACCTTCCCTTGGCTTACCCGCATGGAGAAATATTAAAATAAATTAACATTTTACTGGTTCGCTAATTGGAAGTGTCTGTTCGAAACAAATATGTTTATCAAACAGTTTGACTGGGAAAATACATCACTGTAGCTGTAGTTACCCAAATTACATGCTGTCTAAAGCAAAAAGGGCAAAAGCCATCTGGCTCCATATAACTTACATTTTCTAGACAGCTTGCAGCTGGTTCTGATTAAACAGCATCTCAGTACTCCCAGAGATCTATTTTCAGCTCTGCAAGTTTATTTTTAGGGCTCGCACATCCAAGGCACATGGTGTTTACATTAATAAATGAACAACCACCTACAGTTAAGAAAAGCTTTGTGCAATTCTTGTGGCACAGTCACTGCACAACAGAGATGGATGGTTAAATAAAACATTACGTGTACCTCCTGGCTCTTTACAGGATTACAGAAAGCATCTCTGGAGAGCTTGACCGACAGGACAAAGAAGGTGCCAGACAACAGGATGATTTACTTGAGAAATGACACTGGGTGGCACGTCCAAGGAAGAGAGTACATATCTCCTGGACTCACCTCTCCCCAGAAAAGTCTCTTTTTTTCCATATGGAATCTCTAGATTCCCCAGACAGTTTATCTCTGTATGTTATGCAGGTATATCTACCTTACGGTAGTGGAAATCCTGTCCTTACCATCTAGGAACATTAATCATAGAATGGTTTGGGTTGGAAGGGTCCTTAAAGATCATCTAGTTCCAACCCTGCTGCCACAGGCAGGGACACCTCCCACTAGATCAGGTTACTCAAAGCCCCATCCAAACTGGCCTTGAACACTTTCAGGGAGAGGGCATCCCCAACTTCCTTCTCTGGACAACCTATCGGTGGTGGTGCTGCATGTCTCACCACCCTCACAGTAAAGAATTTCTTCCTAACATCTAATCTTTTGGCTTGAAACTGTTACTTATTTTATCACTACACTCCCTGAGCCCTCCCCATCTTTCCTGTAGGCCCCCTTTAAATACTAGAAGGCTGCTATAAGGTCTCCCTGGAGCCTTCTCTTCTCCAGGGTGAAAAACCCTAACTCTCTCAGTCTGTCCTCATGGGGAAGATGCTCCAGCCACATGATCAACTTTATGAATCTCCTCTGTAAACACTGTAAATGTAAAATATTGATGAAGTCACAGAAATAACACAGGGGAAAGGTAATGTAGTACTTCTTATAGCAGCACTATGTTTTGAGTTCCTCTCTCCTCTTTAACTCTTTACATAGCTGAACAGAAAAGACAAAGCACTCCGTGGCTATTTCAGGATTTTCCTCTCTTAGATCACACTTTCTTGTGAATTTGTCCACAAAAATACTGTCTAGGGCAACTGCTGAATATTTCAATATAGAACAAGGACATCCATCAGGATCTGAGGCAGCTTTTGAGCAATGTAAGAGTGCTCTTTACGGCCACAGTAACTACTAAAAGCTGAGTTGGGGATACCTAAATGAGCTCTATTCACTTTAAGTCACTAAAGATATACTTCAAGGACAGAGAACAGCTGCAAGCACCTTAGGGGAAAATATGATAGATATCTGATGTCCGTCTTCCTCATGCAACTTCAAGTGTGTATATTGTGGACTGGCCTCTATCATACAGTACTGCCTCAGAATAGTACTGTCTCAAAATACCTTTTTGTCTTAAAATTGTATTTATACAACTCAAATTGTAATCAAGCCAGGCTTTTTATAATGGTTTATGCTTCTGTTTTAATTTTTGCCTTTTTCTTTTTGGATTTTTTTTGTTTTGTTTTCTTTTAAATAGGGGTTCTTTTATACTTCTTACTATTAATTACCTTCTCTAGAAATGCAGCACTGGCATCACCATTGAGACTCTGTTCCCTCTATCCTTAATAAGGAGAACTGGTTGAAGACAGACAGTATATGGGCTGCATGTCCTAGCAAGGCAAAGGATTACTAATGCTGTTTCCAAGTCAGAGCTGCCCATTTCCTGAAATGCTTAACACATATTTTTCCCCCCTCTAATTAGCAAGTGGTGTGAGTCACACGACACAGCGCATACACAATAATTTTCAGGTCTCCATGCTTACAGAAAACATGTTTTTCTGCTACTACATCCCAGATCAGTAATCCTTCATGAATCTCCCACTCTTGCCAGATCATTCTCCATTAGTCAACGCAAGAAGAACCAAGAATAGAGGCAATGTGACACTTCTACAAACAGATGACATAGACATTCAATTTTGAAAAAGTGTAAACTCAGAATTTCTGCACAGCACAGATGCAGCCTTAAACAGCAGTACATAAAGGAAGCCACATGTGAGCTACTGTCATCTGCATCACTCATGCCATAGCAACGTCCTACAGTCAAGCATTGAGGGGCACAGAACTTGGTTAACCCCTAAGCAAGACACTTGAGCATGACAGTGTCTGCAAAGTGAGACTTATTAAGCAATGAGAGTAATAAACAATAACTAATTGAATAATTTTACTTCTATACAACAAAAATTTTCCTGTCACTTACAGGTAAGAGAAAACTGAAAATATTAAAAGATTTAAAAGTGTGATTTATGAGAAATAAATGGGTTTTTACAATCTAGAAGACTGGAAAGAAACACTAGCAAATGCATAATGCATGGTAATGGTCACTAATTCTCATATGTCTTCAGATCAAACAGCTGTTAACTACAACTGGTAACAAAGGGCACTGGGGGTAGGAGTTCAGAAATACTAAACCAGCTCAGTGCTCTTATTTCAGCAGAAACAGAAACCAAAAACTTTAAACTCAAAATATCCCAATGTTTAATGAATGGGAGTTTCCTCAAACCATCTCAGGTCATTTTCCTTTCTGCCAGAATTCCCAACCAGAGGCCAGCACCTGTAGGAGACTCAACTCTGGAACAGACACGGAGGTTGTCATCATCAACACCACACATCACAGCCTCAAGAATTACAGTCCTCACCAAAATTTAGGCATTACCTCAGGACCTCCGACAGCTACTCAACTTTGATATAACAAAGCAAATTTTAAAAATATTAAGAAAAAAAGAAAAAAAAGCATTATCTCACTATTATATGATTCCAAAATCCTCCTCCACAGTAAGCAGCAGTCCAAAGTAAGGCCTTCTGTGTTAATCTGTTTCAGACCACATTAAACTTCGAAAAAAATTCTCAGAGTTTACAAATCTTGCATATATAAACTATGATGTCAAACATAAATAGATATAACTTATATATTTGTATCTCTATAAACTAATAGATATAACTAATATAAATAGAAAAAATAGGAACCTTACATTTCTAAGTATAATCACATTCTCTGATCATTTCTGTGGCCCTCCTCCAGACCTGCTCCAACAGGTCCATGCCCTTCTTCTGCTGAGGACTCCAGAGATGGATACAGTACTCCAGGTGAGGTCTCACTAGAGCAGAGCAGAGCAGCAGAAACACCTCCCTTGACCTGCTAGCCATGCTTCTTTGGATGCAGCCCAGGACACAGCTGGCCTTCTGGGCTGCAAGCGCACACTGCCAGCTCATGTCTGGCTTTTCATTCAGCAGTAGTCGCAAGACCTTCTCCTCAGGGCTGCTCTCAATCCCATCATCCTCCAGCCTGTACTGATACTGGGGGTTGCTCCAACACAGGTGCAGAACCTTGCACTTGGCCTAGCTGAACCTCATGAGGTTCACACAGGCCCACTTCTCCAGGTCCCTCTGGATGGCATCCCATCCCTCTGGCATGTCAACTGCACCACTCAGCTTGGTGTCATCTGCAAACTTGCTAAGAGTGCTCTCTTGATCCCACTATGTCACTGATGAAGACATTAAAACAGCAATGGTCCCAGGACAGAACTCTTGAGGGACACCACTTGTCACCGATCTCCATCCAGACATTGAACCATTGACCACTACCCTCTGGCTGCAACCATCCAACCCATTTTTTATCCACTAAAGAGTCCACCCTATCAAATCCATATTTCTCCAGTTTAGAGAGAAGGATTTGTGGTGGACTGAGTTAAAGGCCTTAGAGAAGTCCAGGTAGACATCATACACAGCTCTTCCCTGGTCTACTGATGTAGTCACCCCATCAGATAAGGCCATTAGATTGGTCAGGCAGGACCTGCTCTAGGTTAAGCCATGCTGGCTGTCTCAAGTCACCTCTCTGTCTCTATGTGCCATGATATGCATGCCATAAAGGGGACTATGGAACTCATTGAGCTTTTAGCTTTTACGACAGGCATTTGTCTGGTGTTCTCAGAGATGATCAATTTTTTTTTAAGAATAACATGCCTTGAGGCAGGTTCAGACCATGAGTTTGGCTGGTTCAGCACAAGTTGGATCCACCTCACAATGTGCACATCATGCCTGAAGAAAAGTCTGTGTTCCCCTGATTTAACTCACACCTTGAGGTCCTTTTAGACATTTATTTGCTAACTGCTACAAAGTAATACTTGATTAAGATAAAGATATTCCACACAGTCTAATATTTGAGACTTTGTAATGAAGTTTTGAAATTGTTACCAGCTTCAAAATGAAGGTGCTACAAAATAGTTCTGCTTTTTGTGAGTTACCTAATCTGCAAATTACATGTTATAAATGCTATAATTATCACTGCAGAACATTTATTCTGCAGAAACACACCTAGGCCACTAAAGACAAAATTAGGAGGGGGTATGTTAATGGGAAAAAATTAAAAGTTGGCAAACACACCTTTTTTAGGGTATTCAATATAATCAACTTTCCTTGCTTCAAATCTAGTGAATGCAGAAACTAAAGAAAAGGTTTTATTCATGGTGTCTTATTTAACTTGTTTTACAAAGTTATATTTTAGAAACATATCATTAAAAAGAATATAGATATTATAAATTGACATAGGAAAATATTCATTTCATAATCTTTCAATAAAACATACTCCACCAACTTGTAACTGCTTTGTGTTGCGTATACCATAATCAATATGAAAGAAGGACTGGAGGTTGAGATGCTGAAATATGACTTCAAGAGGGGTATGCTGTGTGACAGATGATGTGATCTTGTTGGTCATTTCTTTCAGCTATAGAGATGAAAAATAACAATGTCCACTGAGTCTCAAAATTCTGTATGGACAGAACCAGGAACCCTTAACATCTGGAAAACAGCAATGACCAGTAAAGTGAAGATGTATAAAGAAGTCCTTAGTATTTCTCTCCAGTTTTACCTAGGGCTAGGTAATCCCACAGTTTTGAAGGCTGACCATGCTTCCCCTGCTCAAGGATCACTCATGATCTTTTCTTTCAAAGGTAGTACATGAGTTAAACACTCTTCACTTCCCTCTTCCTTCCTTACCTTGGCAATAGTATTTATTGTGTGGCTATGTAGTAAACCACAATGAGGAACCAATCCAGGCTAAAAGCAGCCCTTTATTTCTTGGGAACAGCTGAGCCTGGATCAGTTCCCAAATCTGTTTCATGCTGTGGCCACACAAATAAATACACCTGGCATGACCAAGCAGTCAGCGAGGTGAGCAAGAAGAACAAGCAGGCAGTCACTAGAGCTGCTTATTGTGCCACTGCCATTGAAAAAGTCACTTCTCAAAATGGTACCTCCCCTTGATGGCTTTTTAAATAATGCAGTCTTCTGCCTGCTTTCCCACACTAGAGACTCTGTCCTGTCTTCTCCACCAAGACAGACACACAGCAATGAGTTCTGACAACAAATCATTTAGTAAGTGATTGAAGTGATAAGTATCTGATAAGTACAATCACTCAGGAGGTAAAGCGAGTTTGCAGCATGGCAGGGAACCTCAAACATCTTCCCCACCCTACTTGTTTTTTCAGACATAAAGAACCCTGCTAATAACGACATCAGAAAATAATTTTTTTGTTGTTTATCTGAATACCTCAAAAGCAAATACCAAATACCTCTGCAAATCTCCAGCCCTCAAGAGTTTCAAAACTCATCTAGAGAACACAATGTCTAACCTGATCTGTTGTTGGCAATACCCCCATGGGACCTCTAGAGGTCTCTTCTAACCAATATTCTAGGATTCTTCCCTTCTTAAGTGTTACATTCTTTGTTACTTTTATTTAATTAAAATGAAAACTTTCAAAAGAACTTACTTTATCAAGTGGGATTATAAAACCTTATATAACCAGCTCATTCTGGATGTCATCTCTGAGCATATGGAGGAAAAGAAGGTTATCAGGACAGGTGAACATGGATTCACCATAGGGAAATTGGATAGCCTCCTACGATGCTGTGACTGGCTGCGTAGATGAGGGGAGAGAAGTAGATGTTGTCTATCTCTGTTTTATCAAGGCTTTTGACACTGTCTCCCATAAGATCCTCATAGCTAAGCTTAGGAAGTGTGAGATGAGTGGACAGCAAGGTGGATTGAGAACTGGCTGAACAACAGAGCTCAGAGGGTTGTGATCAGTGCTTAGTCTAGTTAGAGGCCTGTAGCTAACAATGTTCCTCAGGGGTCAGTACTGGGTCCAGTGTTGTCAAACATATTCATCAGTGACCTGGAAGAAGAGATGAAGTGTACTCTCACCAAGCTTGCTGATGATATAAAACTGGAAGGAGTGGCTGACACACCAGCAGGCTGTGCTGCCATCCAGCAAGACCTGGACAGGATAGAGAGTTGGGCAGAGGGGAACCTAATGAAGTTCAACAAGGGCAAGTGTAGAATCTTGCACCTGGGGAGGAATAACCCTATACATCAGTACAGGACAGGGGCTGACCTACTGGGATGCAGCTCTGCAGAGAAGGACCTGGGAGTCCTGATGGACAATTTAACCATGAGCTCTTGTGGCCAAGAAAGCCAGTGGTATCCTGGGATGCATTAAGAGTGTGATCAGCAGGTCAGGGAGGTTCTCCTCCCTCTCTACTCTGCCCTAGTGAGGCCAAATCTGGAGTACTGTGTCCAGTTCTGGGCTCCCCAGCTCAAGAGAAACAGGAAAATACTGGCAAGAGTCCAACAGAAGACCACAAAGTTGATGAGGGGACTGAAGCATCTCTCTCACAAGGAAAGGCTGAGACCTGGGTCTGTTTAGTCTGGAGAAGACTGAGAGGGAATCTTATCATTATTTATAAATATCTTAAGGGTGGGTGTCAAGAGCATGAGACCAGTCTCTTTCCAGTGGTGCCCTGTGATAGGACAAGGGGCAACGGTCACAAACTGGAACACAGAAGTTCCCCCTCAACATAAGGAAAAACTTCTTTACTGTGAGGGTGGCAGCGCACTAGAACAGGCTGCCCAGAGAGGGTGCGGAGTCTCCTTCTCTGGAGGCTTTCAAAGCCTGCCTGGATGTGGTCCTGGGCAACCTACTCTAGCTGAATCTGTTTTAGAAGGGGGGTCAGACTAGGTGATCTCCAGAGGTCCCTTTCAACCTCTACCACACTGTGATTATGTGAAATCTATTCCAGTATAACTGATCTTAGGTTTACCAGAATTAGTATTTCTTTTCCTTTAGATAACTGCTTAGTATTTTTATCAGTGTTAAACTAATAATAAATTCCTACAGCTATCTACCAGGAAAACTTTCAGAGGTTAACAATTTTTCCTATGCACAATGCTTTCTGAAACCCGTTAGCCAGTTTTTATTTCATTTAAGGCTGTAATGAATTTGGATAGTGTTACTTTTAATAGATTGTCACATACCACAGAAGTCTAATTATATTCTTCAGCAGATATCTTTATCAAGCCAGTCTTCTACCATCAAAAACATTAACCATTCATCTGAAAACTTTTTCCTTAGAATCATGTTAGCCAACATGAGTTATAACAGCATATTTTCACACTACAGAGAACGCAATCTTCGAATCTGCCTTTCCTAAGAGCATTCAAAATATAAACATATATAAATACCTATTTAAAATTCATTATATGCATACTTAAAACAGGGCATTAGTTTTCTATTATAGCACTCTGAAATCTGATTCAGAACATCTAAAACTATGTTTAGTAAGTTTTACTAATATTCCTGCATGCAAATTATCCATACCTGTATGTTTAGCATTATACCTGATGTTTAATATTTAATAAGTTGTTAACAAACACCTGTTGTTTAATATTGGAGTATTGATGAAGTACTACATTTTGTTTTATTTGCTCTGAGATGCAAAACGAAAACCGTAACGTCCTCAACAGCTAACAGAGGAGCATTTATTGCCCCTTCCACACTAACAACTTTATGCACACTAAACACCACCACATGCCAATGTCATTGAAAAAGATACAATGTGAACAAATTATATTTCATTGAGGACGATTCTGTCAATGTGGGATTGTCTTTTTGTACTGCTTCTCTCACCCATGTAGAATCAGATGCTTATCCAGAACCATTTGTAACCTGATAGACAGCAAACTTCATCATAGTCTCAGTTTACGTACACTGAAAACACAGCCTTTGGCAAGCAGCAAAAATTAAGGCATGGAAAATGGTTTACAGAATACTTTTGCATCAGAAGCCCAGATCTCACATAATAAGAGTTATGTTGAGAGGTTTTTTCTGTGAGTAAGATCAATTTTTTTCAGGATATGCCAAAACATACTAACTGGGGAGCCAAATGCCATTTAAGTAATTTATTCAATCTATACTGCCACGTTGACTTAAATTAAATTTAACTGGGCTTGTTCACTAGATTCCAGTGAAAGTGTAACTCTGCCATATTGGTTTAATGAACTAATCTGATAACTCTGAAAGTACAGTGAAATACCGTGTTTTGTTAAGTTAATAAATTTCATTGCTATTACTAGATGTGTGTTATAGGTGTCAAAGTGAACACAGGATAAATTATATACTTAAAAAGGAAAAAATGTTTGCATCTCTAATAAAAAAATTAAAAAGCCATTCTGGAGAATCTTTGCAAGCTTTACAATTCATACTGAAATAAAAAAAAACCCAACCAAAAAAAACCCCCCGCCTTTCAAGCAAAGTTCTGCTGCTCAAAAAGTAAGATCTGTGTTTTGGCTACACAGACCAACTAAACAGATAATTTGAAAGACAAATTCCCAGACAAAAACATCTGGTGGTCAATGCCAACAAGTGATTCCTGAAAGGAGAAAACAATAGAAATGTAGTTTTCAAGAACAGTATCTGTTTGAAGAGATGGGAATATTTTATGTATGTATGCATAGGTTAAAGTTTGTGTGCATATATCACATTAAAGCACCAGAAAGTTCAAGCAAAAAACACTCTTCAGACTTGTTTTCTTCAGTTAACTTGAACCTGCAGAGAGTAGTAACTAATCCCACAACACACTGGCCAGGTGACCTGTGTTGTCATTATTTATTTACTTAAAACTCCATTAACATGCACAAGTGTAAATCTACAAATGAGAGCAGGACCATGAGACTTTAATGTTTTGCTTATCCATTTTAATGGTAAATGGTGTAAATTACTTCTAAGAGGAATAAAAAAGAACACAGAAAGTAGCTCAATGTATTTATTACTAGCAAGTGAACAAGGTGATGCTTACTTATACATGCACAGAGCATTTTATTCATTATTTGGTTGTCTTGTATATTAAATCCCTAGGGGCAGAAGACACTTCAGATCCAAATTTTTCATTCATCCTTAGGAATTATTGGTATTTTACCTAGAAGCACCTGGATAAGGATGTCATTATGAGAAAAACAGAGGCAGAGAGTCTATAAACAGCAACTTCTTTTGATTTCGTAAAGGCAGAAGTAAGATTTATACCAGACTGAGGCTATTTTGTACTTCTGTAAGGAGATTCAAGAGGTCAAAATCTAAACTGCACGTCTGAGTCGTGCTTTGCATTAAAAGTTAAAAAAAATAAATAGAAGGTGCAGTGGAGGAAAAATCCTTCTTCTAAACATTTCCTTAAGGCTGAGCTTATAGATTTTTGGTTTTTCCTTTTTGATATCTCAAAGAGCTACAGCACTCTGTCACACATTGACAAATATAGATAACATATATATAGTGCATCTATTAATCCTGAAAGTTATTGGGCCATATCTAGTGAATTCACCAAACACGTATCTAATTCAGCCTTTCTGATTGTTTATTTATTTATTTTAAATCAAAGGAAAAGCCATCACAAAGTCATCTAAGGAACAAATGCATTTCATTCCTTCAGTCTACAGTCTGGCCCAAAAAATATCCACGCACTCAGCTTCAACAGAACTTAAACATGTGCCAAAACACACCATTTCTGTATGAAGAGGAGGTTTTAGCCTTCTGGTATTTCATTACCTACTTTGTTTTGGATTCAAAACTCTCTAAAATTTACAGAAAGGCTGACAAAATACATTTTAGAGTAACCCATACATGATCATTCAACAAAATAATTCATCTGTTCACAGCATCTACTGCTAATGCAGAGATAGTGACTGGACTGCAATGTAACTTTGCACTGCATTTCCATTTTAAAACTGTACTGGAAATACTAATTTTGAGCATTTTCTATACTTAGCTTGTACTAATATGAAGAAAATTATTTATGAAAAAGCAGAGCAAAGCAGAACAAAAAAAGAGGGGGCGTCAGCTTTGCAGAGAAGAACAAGCTATTCCGCAAGAGGAACAAACAAACACCTATTAAAGAAATTCAAAATCAACATGACAGAAAAGTGATCCAAAAGTAGGAACTGGTAGAGTTCAGCACATGGCTCCTCTCCCTTCCCATGCAGTTCATTAGGAAAAGAAAAATCACTTTCTGATTGACTGCAGCAACATGGAGGTCTTTCAAGATAATAAAGACCTTGAAAAATTAGCAATGCTACTGGAGAGCAGAAAGAAGTCTGAACAGGGATTTCCAGAATATTATATATATCAGACTGGGATTTTAATCCAGTAATTACAGACAGATAAAAGGGCCAATTTCACCTAGGTACAAGTAAGTAAACTGTACCCATTTTGAACTTCAGCTGTAGGCACATGTTGATATGCTTTTAAAAACCACGGACAGACCTCTCTCATTCTAACCAACGACCAGCTTTCCACAGCAACATTTTGCCTGTTTGCAACACTAAAAGGAAGAAACTCGGTAAACTGGATGTGTTGTTTTCCACCAGGAGACTGTGATATTAAACACCACTACTTTAGCAATAGCTTGCAGCATTCAGAAACCTGCTGAGCAGGTTAGAATTTCAGATATCTTCCTTTCTTCACCACCTATTAGCATCATCTATTAATATCACTTGCCCCTCTTCCCCAAGAGGAATCATTCAACCCCAAGTGATTTCATTAATGACTTCATGGATTTTGGTGTTTGGTTTGTTGTTTTTTGTTTTTTTAATAGAATAGGATTCATTTAATTCTTCCAATGTTACTTTTAATTTCAAGGGGAAAAGCACAGAACCTAAAAGATCAGGGTGACAGAAGAGACAAAGGGTAGATGAGATGAGATCTCTCTGGGATGATTTCCCTTCTCAGGTTACAAAAACAAAACCTATGGTCTTCCTGCCTCCATAATCTTTATCTTTAAAGAGATATTTGTAGGTCACCCTTCCCCTCAGCTGCTGTTTTGCTTTGAAAAAAATAAATAAACAAACAAAAAACAAAGTAAGGAATACTGTATTAAATCAACCCATGCTTTAAATGAAGCAATCTCCTGTTCAGAAGAGTAACATCCTTTGCAAGGGTTGGAATCCTTGGAAACTGAGACTGTAGGCACACAACAGACACAATTCCCAACCACACCACCATATTAATGGAAGATATATTACAAAGTATTAGACAGTTAGGGGGAAATAACTTCAAAATACATCTGTGTGTGTTAATTCACCACAGGGTATTTTTTTTTATTTTAATACTAAATAAGACACAAAGCACTCTTTCAAAACAATAACTTTAGTTAACTATTCCCTATAAGAACAAATAACTATTTTCTTTTTCTGTCCAATTCTTTTTATGCACACAGATCAATTCAGAGCATGCAATGGAAACAGGATGTAAATATTTCCTTAATGATCCTACAGTTTATAACAAGCAAAGAAAACAACCAAACATTAGCACCTTCACCTGTGGGATTCTGCATTTAGACAGCTCTACAGATTGACCAGAGCCTGGTCCCTTAAGGTTCAAAGAGTTGAGATCAATTTAATAGGTTACAGTGTTGTTGAAAGTAGATGTTGCTACACTGGAGACTTGTTCATTACATCACAGGATGTAAGGAAATACGCACATTGGTGCTGCAAACAAACCCTATCCAAAGAGGTTCTAAGACAGTATTTGTATAAAACAGGCATAATTTTTGCTTTTTTCCACTTCAGGTCTTTCAATGCACTTTGACAATTTAGGTATGGCAGGAAAGCCATCCTAAAGAAATAAGTATTTTCTGCATTTAGCATATCACATTGTAAAAATACAGAGAAATCATAGCACATAATACTTGAAGCATTCTACAGAATTTCTGATTTTTTTCATTCACAGAACAAGCCATCCATGAAGTAGGCTGGCCTATACCATTCATCTACAGAGTAGCACTACTTCAGCAGTTTGCCTCTTTTTTTTTTTTTTTTTTAAGTATACTTATATCTCTGTAAATAGCATGTATGAATGTATATACACAAGCTATATATATGTGGGCTAGATAAACTGTAAAATGAAAAAGTACAGCTACCATTCTGTTGTAACCTACAGCCATGACCTAAAATATTGGCATTTACAATATACCATGGAAATTTTCACAGGATCTTATGTATAAGACACACGGATTGGTATTCAAATGAAGTAGCATCCTAGTATTACACAACAGAAAAAACCTGTTTTTAAATACTGTCTGTATTAAATAGGAATGCTTAAGGTTTCCTGCTTAGAAATTATTTTAAACTGCGCTAACCAATGCCTGTAACTTAACCTAGCAACCTGCTCCCTGAAGAACAAGATTCACAGAAGTAAAAAATTAAGAGCACAAAATCCTCTAACACTATTAGACACATAACACACCATAAATGCCTTCCACAGGTTCACCATCACAGGAGCAAGCTGCTCATGTCAGTGCTAATCCAACTAATTTTTCTCTTGCAATACTAAGGATACTTCCTCAACTACTGCAGTGTCTTACAAGTGACACAAGTATATCTTGGTATATATTTCTCGAATAAGAATTTGAAACAGAATGATAGAATAGTTCTGGTTGGAAGGGACCTTTAAAGTTAGATGGAATTCCCCTTGTATCTCCTCATCTCATAAGGTTCACCCTCATAAAAACAAACTCTGGGAGAAAGAAAAAAAATGAAATCAAATGGATCATAAATATATTGACCACATATGAATAAATATGCATGCTTGAAACAAACTGGGAAGGGGGAACTCAGTTACTGTGGATTCGGTAATTTTTGATGGTTAGAATTTTTTAGAAGACAAGCATTAACTGCTTGTAGAAATGGAAGGCCTTTTCTACCACCCTACTCCCTACCACAGTGACTGCACTGAAAGCAGAAATTTGAGTGACTGCCAAAAGGTGACAGAACACTACATAAAACACACCTTGACTGTGGGGAAGGAAGAGGTGCCACAAAAAGATGCTCATCTTTAGTCCTTTAGTCCATAGCATTTACTTTAAGCAGGATGAAAGACTGAAGTCCAAATAAATCCTGCCTCATTTCCCTTTCACTGAGGAAAGAAAAAAAACCAGTATTCTATGGGTGATTTTGAATACTGCATCTCAGTACATGCCACATGGTGTTTTGACTTGGTTGGTGAAGCAACCTGGGACTTTTCACAGGCAAACTCTGATAATGAGGGACACTAAGGTTTAGATTTAAATATATTTAGGCAATCAACTCCTACTGAAAGCAATGCTTCTAGTGTCTAAATACCTTTACAAGTAATCTGATTATACTGAGTGTTTCTCCTTGATTGGATTTGGAAACACAGCAAACACAAACACATATTTACAATCTGCTTCCTCACAGCAATAAGAGCACTGGAAAATTTATTTTCCTTTCCTGAGAGTCAATTTCATTTTTGGCTATTTTCACAGACTATATCTCATGTAAGATAAGAAACATCAAGAAGACAGTCAATCAGGTGGAGTATCTTGGAATTTGAACTACATGTTTAAGAAAGCACAAGATTATTTTGTATTATTTTGTATTTGTATTTGTCAGCACTGTGATACAGATAAAACAAAGACACAATTTTCTGCTGAATGCCCCATCATGCTTTGTATGGATAATTCACTGCATGCACCAAATTGCACTGTAAGAAAAAGAGGCCAAGTATGAAACCCAGCTATGTTTGGCTCCATTTAATATAAAAGCAGTTATTGCCAGTTTTCAACACTACAATCAACAATTCTCCAAAAATCCTCACTGAATTACATTTCTAGGAGATAGGACATCTAGCAGATAAATACAGCTCACTATTACAGTGTTTTTCCTGATTCTTTTATAGGTTGTTTACACAAAACCAAAGCAGTCATAAAATAAACCACCTGTAAAGGGTTATTTTACCAACAGTACTAGAAATAGATACTTCAAGTGTGGGTGAACAAAGTGAGAACCATATGGGACATTGCACAGATCTGAACTGGGGACTCTCACTCCTCAAAAGAGCTGAAGTCAAGGCACGTTCCATATGCAGCATTCTGTTTTCCTGGAAGTTTGAACATTGGGTACAGCTACTAATAGTTCACTTTCTATGAGATGAAGCTGCAGGAACTCATTTTGGAGGCACTGGATAAAGCAGGTTCAGAGACCACTGTTAATTACACATCCTTAAAGGAGGAAACTCTGCAGAGAATTCCCAATGAGGGCTACACATGATTTAGAGCTATAAAGAAAAGTAACAGAACACCATCTGCCTTATTTCTTTAAATGAAGCGTTTGTGCAAAGGCAGAAAATAAGTAATGACGAAAAACAAATATTAAGAATTAAAATGTTTTAAGATACCTAAGCATCTACAATCATGATTAATTGGTTTCTTAATAAACTCTACACAAATATTTTAAGAGCATTGTAGGATTATAGTGGCTTCATAATTCAACTCAGATAAGTATCTCCAAAATAGCTTTTTCTGCCTGTATAGCCATTATCACAGAATCATAGAATTGCACCCACCTCACTACAGCCTCCTTTCAGGTAGTTGTAGAGAGCAATAAGGTCTCCCCTCAGCCTCCTCTTCTCCAAACTAAACAATCACAGTTCCCTCAGCCTCTCCTCATAGGATTTGTTCTCCAGACCCTCCACCAGCTTCATTGCCCCTCTCTAAACCTGCTCCAGCACCCCAATGTCTTTCTTGTGGTGAGGGGCCCAGAGCTGGACACAGTATTGGAGGTGCGGCCTCATCAGTGCCAAGTACAGGGGAACGATCACTGTTTTATAAGACAGTCATATCTTAGGAAGTGCAGTTGACATATCAGTCACTTGCCAAATGAATTTCACCAACACAAAGAATTATATACATCATACTACAGGATAGTGTTCTGCAGCAGTGAGGTATAAATACAAACAAACCGACCTGGCGTTGTGGAGCTCATTGCTCTTGATGGAATCGTAACTTGTTGACAGCGTAAAGCCAAACGGTGGCAGAAGTTGTTAAGTTTGTGAGGTTGTTCCAGAAGTGGGGTGAATCTGAATAAAAAGAAGAAGAAAAAACACCTTTGACTATACATTAACAATATACTATGTTTTAAGAGATGATATTATATCAAATACAGTTAAAAGAATATTTGAAATCTCCCACAGCAAAGGTTATTTCATGTACAGTTTTGCTGTAAATTCAATAGCAGATGACCACTGAAAACAAGATTAAAATAAATAAATTCTCAAGCTTCAGAGCACACTAGATTTAGATACAAATTTGCATTGCAGCCCATCTATAGTCATATAACAATACCAAAAACTAAAGGACAAGCTAGTCCTTTATCTTTCTGCTAAGATCAGGGTATTATATGAACTAGAGTTTGAAAGTCTTGATTGAGTAAGAAGTAGCTGGATTATATCTTTACAGTTAAGCAGTGTCCAGTTCATAGTTTGACTGTAGATATTTGCAGTCAGCATTGAAACATGAATGTGCAGAAACAGATTTGCATGCAAAAGCCTTTCTGGAATAGCTACTACTTCCTTAATCTCCCGTGTTTATACAGCTCATGAGTAGAACTTACTGAAATAATTAGCATAGTTGAATGGATCTCCCACAACTAGCTAATGACATCTCTGACACCACAAAGACAGTTGCTAATAGTGTGGGCTGCTCAAGAGTAGGGCAAAGAAGGTTCTGCAATTTGCCTGAATCCTTTCGCAGTCATCCTCAGTTCAATACAGAAGCAGAGGCAAAAATGTTCCTCTAATGTTATCTACTGAAAGTTTAAAGCTGCAAAGAGGCTTTCAGGGCACTAAAATATATTTTCATTCAAGCATGAGATAAACAGCATAATGGGAGAGAGGAGAAGGTTGTAGTGCATTACAACGACCATGACTATCCTATTCAGCCACTGCTCCTGAAGTATCTAAGTAGTCAAAAGATATTCTTAGTGCTGAATATTTTAGCAGCTTTTGTTACTTTTCTTAAACCACCAACTGCACATTTAGTTTCAAGCTGAGCTCAGCCAAATTTCAGACAGTAAATTACATTTTAACCAAGTATAATCATTTAAGTTCAGCATCATTATCATTCAAGAAAAGGAAATCACACATTTAGGTAAGTAACTTCTGCTTTTTTTCTCACTAAAGTAGCCTGATCAAACAGCCATGATATTTGGACACACTCGTTATTCCAGCAGACAGCATCTCTAAAACTAAAATTCACAATACTTCATGAAAATCCAAATTACTTTCCCTTGCTTACCTCATACATCAAATTTCATCAAACTATCAGATAGAACTGCTATTAAACTGAACAGTCCCTACTGTTAATCTAATCCAGAAGCTCTGTGTGGGCACATCCTTGCCCTGACTGAGGCAGGAGAGTTACTTCCCCGTATAGCTCCAAGATTCATCAATCTAAGTACAGGAATGCACAACTCAGGCTAGATGAGCTTTAAAATTCTACTTCATTTCAAAGAGCTTGTTATTATCTTAGCAGCCACACAGACAATGGAGAACATTTTTCAGTGAATCCAACATCCCTTCACTCAGTATCCAGCCTCAGCTGTGACTATGAAGTATCTTAGAAAAAGTAAAAACATGGATATTAATACTTAACTATGAACTTTACTAGAGTGAATTCTGAGTAAGGATTTAAACTAAACAGAAAATTCTGGGCATTAGGATTTGACAGTATTCTAAGGAAAACACTTATGATCACCGTAGATAGAACTATATTTTGTCTAATTTCACTTAATGTAGACCCTCCCATGTAAGTGGGGTATTTGAAGCTAGTATGACCAGAGAACATGCAGTCAGTTCGGACTGCACACTCAAATGGCTGAGCTTTCACCTTACAAGTAAATCTTCACTTTTTTCCCCCAATAAAGATAGCTGCAAATAATTGAGATAGTTGTGTGTGACAGAAAGAGAGATCAGTGGGTATGACTGGCATGCACCTGGCAGTGCAGATACTGACATTCCACACCCCATCAAAACAATGGTCTCACTAATCTTGAACTACTGGGTTATGGAGAAGTGCTGTAGGAGCTGGACAGTATCACTACAAGGCTACTCTCAGATTAGCTTTGAAAGGTCATGACCATCAAGGGAGGTTCACAAAGAATGTAAAAAAGATACCGTTACTCCTGTCTTCAGAAAAGACAAAAACAAAAAATACAGAGAACTATAGGCTAGTCAGCTCACCTCAATTTCTAGGAAGGTGATAGAGCAAATAATCCTGAAAACAATTTCCAAGTACATGAAGGAGAGGAAGGTGATGGGAAATAGCATATATTTATAAAGGACAATAATGCTTGACAAACATGATAGCCTTCTATGATGAAATAACTAGAAACACGGATGAGGAGGGAATGTTGGTTATCTTGATTTTAGCACAGCCTTCAGCGCCATCTCCCATAACATCCTCACAGACATATTGTAAAATACAGACAAGTAAGTGAACAGTGGGATGACTGAAAATAGGCTAAGCTGCCAGGCTCAAAGGATTGTGATCTGCAGCCCAAAGTCCGGCTGGGGAACAGTTACTTTAACGGAGCACCCAGGGGTCAAAACTGGTGGTAGTACTGCTCTGCATTAAGGACCTGGGTGATGGGACAGAGCATACGCTCAGCAAATCTACAGATGATTGAAAATCGGGAGGAATGGTTGACAGAGCAGATAGCTGTGCTGCCATTCAGAGGGACTTCAATGGGCTAGAGAAAATGGGTCAACTGAATGTATGTGGCGAGGTCTGGGGGGGGAGAAAGGCTGCAGAGGTGGCCTCTGTAAAAAAGGTAAAGGGCTGCCATGTGCCATCCACAGCTGGTCCAGCCAGTCCTGGAACAGCTCCACTGCAGACCAAAGCTTATTAGCTCATCACTGAAGTTTGCAGAGCCATTGTGAAAACATATTTAAGGGCAGAAAACACTAGACAGAAAGAGGAGAAGGGGGCAGGAGAAAAGAAAATTGAGAAATGGAAAGAACACAAAGGTCAGAGGAAAAGGAGGTGCTCCATCACAAAGCAGCTAGGTAATGAGCAGTGAAGAAGACAGAGCCAGACTCTTCTCTGGGATGCCTAGTGACAGAAAAAGAGGCAATATGTACAAACTGAAATATGAGAAATTCCACTGAATCATTACAAGGCACTTTTTCATTGTTATTAAGGCTAAACAACACAGGAACAGCCCAGTGAGTGTTCAGTCTCCATCCTTGGAGATTGTACATCATCTTGGGCAACTTGCTGTAGTTCATCCAGTCTTGAAAAGGGGCATGCACTAGGTACATCCAGGGGTCCCATTCTAACCTCAGCTGCTCTGTGATTACATCAGCTGAAAGTAAAGGATTTTTCTCTTTCAAGATCACCACAGAGAGCATCAGCACTGAATATTCATTGCTGTTAAGCCTACCGAGAATAGCTCCTGTATAAAAAGCATTTTGCTGGGATCCCCATAAAAAGATTTCTGTTAAGGAACTTTGTAAATTCAACTGCACTGGTAGTCTTATATTTTATGAAGTGGTGGTTGGCATCCTGCCTGGTACTCTATTTCCATATATTTCTTGTAAATGCAAAGCTTTCACAAAGCTGAATGTTGTTGTTCCAGTTCAGTTTTAACATGCAAATATGACACAAGGCCCATATTGTCAAAGTTCACATTTAGAACCATGAAAAATTCCACATCACCGTATACAGAACTCTATTCATAACACAGACATTCTCATTCAAACACCCTTTACTGATAAGCCGACATGCTTCATTTCTTTCCTTTTACTGAAGGAATGTCATCGTGTAAATTAGACTATGAACACTACAAACCACAGTGCCACATGTTTTTTAATGTTAGCACGGAACCAAATGATAAAATACAGTGCTGGTCACAGTACATTGTAATTTCATGTGAGGTACTACCGTGCCTGGCAAATGCATTTGTACTCCACCTCCACCCACAAAAATCGGCATACAATTCCTGATCAAGCTTGAAGATACTAAGGTACAGCAAGTAGCTCCAGGATTTAGTATAGACTATCTGTACTTCCTAAGGCATTCAATTTTAACTGGATTATAATTCATCCTTTACTTGTTATCAATGTGACACATTAGACTATAGTATGATACACAGCAATTTAACTTCTACTTTCAAATATATCACTGAAAGTGATGCTACGCATCAGTGACCTGCATTTGCTCACCCAGGAACAATAAACCTTCTCCTTTTTCTTCAAAGGGAATTCAATAGTTCATGTGCTGCAAGGACTGATGAATCTTTGAAACTGCTACAGAAGAACAGTGCAAGATGGATGCAAGGTCTTCATGTCCACTGGCCACCATAAAGCTTATGTGTCTAGTGACTATAAATAGGCACAACATTTTCAAACACAAGTAAGCATTTCAAGATACCATTCCTTTAAACTGTCATCTCTCACTGTTCTTTCCCAAGACTATATTCACTGACTACCTTTTCTCTATCTTGTACTTCAAAATTCTTTTGGGAATTGAGTTTCTAAAATAGGAAGCAATGAATACAAATTAACAGAATTCAGATGAAATAGATATTTCTACTTCTGTTTCCCTCTTCCCCAAGATGAATTTTTCATGAGAACTTCTGAAATGAAACCACAGGCACATGTTTTTCAAAACTTCATCCTGGAGGTATCTTCCAGATCTTTCTCTTCCAGAAAGGTTTTTTACCCAACTCAAAAACATCTCTATTTGTAAAAGGGTTTAGAAAATCATTATGCAAAGATTTTGGCAGATAAATTTACAGAATAATACACTTCATTAAATTCTGAACATGACAGGTTGGCACCCCTAATAACACATCTAGTCAATTCTCTGCTGCATATATTGTTTAAAAATAGCTTTCAGTTACTTATCGACAAAATTATTGTTTGGAATTGAGATCAAAATGCTGGAGGCCATTCACCTCAAGTGTCATGAGAAACGAACAGTAATCACTTTTCCTCACAACAGCTTGTGATAAAAAATGAAGCGTCTAAACCAGCTCTCACAATTGGTACAAATTCTGTTGTCCAATGAGCAATTTAGCAAAAAACACAATTAAAAGAAATCTGAAAGGTTAAAAAAATTAAAATGAAAAATATTTTACAAAAAAACCAACATTAATAGGCATTCATACTCTATAAAATGAAAATAAGTTAAAGAAAAAATAGATTAAGCTATATATCAAAAACACGCATAAAAAAACCAAAAAAAACCAACCCACAAGCATAACAACATAAAGACTGGAAGACAAATTACAGTAAACTTTTGGTGAAGTAAATTTCACCCACATAAGCCAAACCCCAAGTGACAAATCCAACCCTGCTAACCTTATAAGAACCTTCAAAATTTGATTAGGAAGTGAGATGGCATAAGGATAAGAAAAATAAGATCACTCCTGTTAAGAAATGTTAGTGTGAATTCAAAATGCAAAGGACTTAAAGACATCAGGTCAAAGAGCAAATGACCATATGCTGGTTTATTCTATTTCTGTTATATTTGGTTTACAAACATAAAGTAGGAATAAAACAGACTAAAGCCATGACATTATGCAGCATAACGCTATTATGCAGTGACCTTTATATGCAAGTACAGTGAAGATTTACTAGCAGCATTCAAAGTCTATTTCAATAGATATTGGAGTATAGAACTGTTTTCAGTGAGAATATAGTGGTTCTAAAGCAAAGGCTTCAAGTATCCAGAGCTCAGTGCAGGATTAAGTATTCAACAATAACATATTAAGGTATTTTATTTAGTTAGGTACCTACTTAAAAACTATTTGAAGTCCACAAAAACTACAGAGATGACGCAAACAAGATGTCTAAAAAGCAGGATGTGATCATGCCTTCCATCAAAAGTGAGTCTTAAGCCTCAATCATCAGGATTAAATAATGTGCTGCTAAGCAGCTGGCTGGAACTCTGCTCTACCAGTTACAACAAATTGGCACAAGCTTTTGCTCCATTTCCAAGTGAAGCCAGTTGGAAATATGATCTATCTAAAAACAACCTTTTTTTTCCAACCTTAACAGGTTTTTGAACTTGTTCGCCACGCAGCTGTAGAAGTACTTCTGCTGCACCTTAGGTCGTCCTGCCTCTGTCCTCCATGCAAGTCCCTCGGCTGTGCCAAGAGGAAGGCACATCAAGCTGTGCCCTCAAAAAGCAGAGCTGAGGTACATGATTCATTCTGCATCAAGTACTACCAGGCAGTAGCAGGGACCCCACTAGGTGTAGGACTGGCCCGTATGATGCTTTCATAACAGAAAAAGAAAATACAAGACAGGCTAGATTCTTCATCTCCACATTGATTTTATTTTTTATACTTATGCCAGATTTCAATAAGTATTGCTTAATAACATTTTGGAAACAAAAACAACTTTTGCTAGGGAAAAACAAAACATAAAATTAGGTCGCTGAAGCACAATTTTGCCTTCTATCACTTCAGCCACCAGAAGCGTTATAAAACATAACTGCTGCCGAGGTGGTACCACTAATCAACATACACAAGCACTTCCAGAGAGGAAGAGTTCTCTCCTCTATTCCCAGCATCCTGACAATGGATTCTGCTGGAATCAGGGAAACCTAATGGACTTCTCAGATTCTTTACAAAACCTGATGACAGAGTGATGGATGTATCCAAAGTTAATGCTTCTCTATGCCCTAAGGGTAGCTCACGAGAGAAGATAATACTTCTAAACTGAAGTTTCATGGCTAGCAATGAAAAAAAATTATCATCAGATATATAAAGAAATCCAGTTAAACATAAGAAAAAAACAAACAAAAACCTTTTCCACTGGAACAGGTTGTCCAGGGTTGGCTGTGTAGCATCCATCCTTGGAGATATTCAAAACCCAAGACAACATGGCCTTAAGCATCCTACTCTAGCTGATTGTGCCTTGTGCATTGGGATCAAATTAGGCAACCTCTGGAGATGCTTTCCAGCCTCAGTCATTCTGCTCCATGACACATGAAGAATACACCTTGTAGGTGTATTTGAAAGATCAAAGGCAAATTTAAATTACAGCAAGAGTAAAGAGACTTACATGAGCACTGTGAGCTCTGCACTACTGACCTAAACTGTGCTTAATTCAAAGAATATTTGAAGGAGACAAGACTTCATTAATCAGTAAAATATTAACAATCAACATCAATAACTTACTGACAACTAAAAAAAAAACCAAACACACACACCAAAAAATAATCTTTTGAGTTATGTAAAAGGAAACAACTGATGAAAAACAAAAAAGCATATTCACCCATCTTTGCCTGCTGTTTGACCAAGAACATCCATTTAATCTCATGCATTTTCAGAGAAATTTAACACATGAAAATGATTAACAGCTGGTTACAGGAGAAGGAAGAAGGCAATGAGAGATGATGTCTTGTTTATTCTACATATGCATACACATAAAATAAAAAAATACCACTGCACCACACATTCTTAACATATGGTCTAACATAAGAAGAAAAAAGTAAACATGTAAACTTTTACCATTCATGTCATAAAAATATGCCTTTTCCCACAGGTTCAGGTAACTCAACCTAGTTCAGCGCACAGAAACTAGAAAGAATCTTTCAAATGAACAAGAAAAAGACAATAAAATAGAGCACTTCTGAAACCCTTTGAGCCTGTAATACCTAGTCCACAATACTGCAGCTTTGGTTTGTATTTATCTTTTCACCAGTTGAAAACTAAGTTTTTCTCAATCACTCACCCTTCTTGTGATTGAACCTTGTTGCACCGTGTGGTAACTAATATATAGCTACTGATAAACCACTTTAGACAGTGACACAGTTTTCCCCTACTCCTTATTTACTCTATCTTTTCAAGTAAAGGATAGCATAACAACTAGTTTATTAAGTTTTAAATTTAATCTGAGATGTACAGCACCTGAATATTTACAGTGGGGGGACTTTGCAATTACAATGTATCAGAACATCAAAGCTTCATCCAGAAATGCACTTTTGCATTTCTGCAACATCATACTTATTTAGAATGACAGAATACATCTGATAAAATAACAAGAATTGTTAGCCCCCCTATGGAAGTCTGTCTGTCCTAAAAAACTACTACTTCTGACACAGGAGTAAGGCATGCAAAATAAAAACTCATGACATTTTCACTGTAGGTCAAGACTACAAAGAATACAAAGAAACAGAAGCATCTACGAATAGGCAAAAAGTAAGCAAAGAACCATGGTAATCACCTACAGAAAGCAGTCAGCTACTTCCATCACATAGCACATAGAGGCCCCGGGTGAGAACAAGACCATTGTGTGTTTATCGAGCACCTATGGGAGCTTCTCCTGCAACAAACTTGGAACCTGTGCCAGCAAACTAGGCAGAGGGGGACAACTGAGATTAGTACAGGCACCAAGCACAATGATGAGTAGTGACTGACATCTTTACTCCAAGAAGGATTTTTATAAATTGAAAAAGTCAGACTAAGGAGACAATCAACACAGTAGAGGGGCTCAGTTACACAAAAGTTGTTAGCAAGCTTAGGAGAAGTTGAGCCAACCTTGATGTGGAATTTTTCTATAGTAGTGATACGTTACACAACATGCTGTCCAATGTAATTTCATGCATAAGAGTAGATGAGAGGGGTCAAAATTTTGCATTTAAATCTATTATAGAAAAGTGGATTTATCTGCTTAGCAGCAGAAGGATTTTTGTTGTCTTTAGCATCAAGAATCCTTCAGCTTTTGTTGCTTAATTAACAGCCAAGTATTTTGTTGTTCATTGAAAACAAGTTTCAGTCAAATTTTTCTCAGGACAAGCATACGGATGGCCAGAGAACACATATGCTGAGTTTTTGTATATAAACTTAACAGAAAAAAGATTTATATTTGCTGTCATTGAATTTTATCAAAGCTTGGACAATTTTTTTTAACTAGCTTCTACATACATTAGGCTTCAATCATGGCTTTTCAATGTCTAGAGAACTATTACCAGAGTCTTCAATTGTCAAACAATGCAAATAACTGCTGAAACAAGTATGAATTTTTTAGAGCTTGTATAAAAAAAACCAAAACCAAATAATAAATAAATAAATAAATAGATAAATCAGTAAAGCTGATGCTTTGAAGAACATTTACATTTAATGTCCTTTGATGGTGGATTTCTTTACAGTAGAGCTTTACTTCTCTTCACATGACAAGTTTAGGATTAAAACTGTCATTTATCAAGAGTATGGTTCAGCAGGAACTAAATGATAGATGCAAGTTTTGTTAATACTTTGGCATTTTCAGCAGTGGAATACAAAACAAAAGAATAGACTTTCTGCATCAGGAAGTAAAAACGGATCACAGGTAGAAGTAAAAAAAACATTTTCATACATGATTAGTTTTCTGTGATTTAAACAATTTTACTGGGAAAAAAAGCAAACAAGCATAACAGTAAATTACAAATTATCAAAGATCATAACACATCTTTCATACAGGAACTTGCCAGTCACAACACAAAAGATTTATTAATGCACCTGGCTGATGAATTGAACTCATAAAGCAGAACTTAGGACAAAATTATGATCTCTGATGCAAGCACCTATTGTCATTTAGCAATAGCACCAGGGCAAAACAACGGGAAAAGCTAATGACATTCATAAAGGTCATGGAAAGTAAATCCTTACAGCAAAGTAAGTCCTGTACAGGTGCAGGGGAAGAAAACAAACTATACAACCCACAGTCTGACCAAGTTCTTGTCCACTCTTACTGAGTGTCTGAGGGTTGAGGAAAAAGAACCAAACAAATCAAATACAAAAAAAATATATCCAACACACAGCAAATCAACTGGTCGCTTTTGCCCTCATCAGATATGGTGGATATACTTATAACTGCAACTATTTTTAATGCAAATATTTTTGTACATCAGCTTAATTACAAGGAAGCTTACACATTTGTAAATCTTAGATATAAATATCAGCGCAGGCATCAGTTCCAAGAAAAAGGTTTTAAACTGTTACCAGTAACTTGCTGCTAGATAAATCTCCTCATTAAACAAAATGAACACTATATCCATGCACTCTTACATCTACTTACATGCATACGAGAAATAATGGGCTTCTTACAAGTGACTCAGTTTCCATTCTTGCTAGGATTACAACTGTATCAACTACTGCAATTTGAAAGATTTCACATGCATAAGTGATTTTGGTGTAGGCTTGTTCTTTTCAATGCTAGAACTAAGTTTTAAGTTTCAAATTTAATTTATTCAAGACCTCAAGAAAAATCACAGCTAAAACTGTTGTTTCCTGAATATCTGGGTGGAGCACACACAACAAGAAAATCTGCAAACCATACCTATGCAAATGCAAGAAAATTTCACTTGATTCAGGTGAAAATTAAAGCACAATAAGCAAAACCAGGGCTGAAGACAACTCAACACTTGTTCTCATTTAAATGATTAACCCTAACTGGATGAAAACAGTTTGAATTCAAAGTCAAGGGTTTTTTGGCAAACACTCTGGAAGGTGCACTGCAGAGCATTGTACCTGCCATTATTAAAAAAGAAAAACAAAAAAAAGAAAATAAATATATTGTTTAAATGCATTAAAAGTTTGATTTTTTTTTTTCTTCCTATTCTTTCATAATCAGCAACCTGAATATCCATGGAGGAGACCGCATCTCTGAACAAAGATATTAAATTCAGTCAGTGCCCTTACGGTGTTAAGGATAGGAACTTAGAGTGTTCACATGTAAAGATTTTGGGGTTGGCTGGTTGTTTGGGGTTTTTTTATTCTGTAAGAGTGAACAGGTATGCAGATATTAACCAGTTAAACAGAATCACAGAACTCATTTTATGGCTCAATTAGACTGTATTCCTCTTGCTGCTGCCTCTAAAAAAGGCCAATGAATAGCAAAAGTATTTTTTTAAACCAAAAAAATGAGTATTCATCCTGATTTAGCTAGTAGGTAATGTAGCACTTAGTCTGTGATTTATCCAAATCTATCATATATTAACCATAAAGATCACATAATGCAAAGATTTTAATTACTGATGCATAAGATGTCAGTAGAATTTGAAACTGAAAGGGAAACATGTCATCATTAAAAAGATTTTCAGGTTGCAGAAGCAATTCTAAATCAAACCATCACCTGTCAAACTAATGTAAACAAAACTTATGTCAAACAAAATAGGACATTTCTTAAGCCTTTAAGAAATTTAAAGAAAAATGCACAGATGAATTGGTAAAGGCAGAGGCAGGAAAACAGACAATAAAAGGGGGAGGTGAAACAGAACCAAGTGAAAGATGGATCTACCAGTACTGACAAAAAAAAGAAAAACAATCCAAAACCAGAGTTACAAATCATAATTCCTAATGCATGTGTCGGTACATTATGAACAAACTGGAATCAGGATAAAAGAACAAATGCAGAGTTTGTGAGTACACCAGAAAGGAAAAGGGAGTTAGGAGCTTATGAGATATTCAATAAAGAATTAAAAAGTCCACTTTTAGGAAAACTAAGATTTAAATTGATAGAAATACAAATTTTACCTTCTTATTTTCTGTATAAATATTACATATGTATCCAAATTAACATGGCATTCAAGCATAAGTCACTTTGGTAACTGTATTTCTACAGAAAAAGAAAAGTTAATGAGAGCAGTCCTAGATTTTTTCCCACAACAGGCAAGAAGCATAGGAGAAAATAATTAAAATTATAGTGTTACATTTGGATTTACTGCCAAACTGTTGCAGCAAGTAAATCCAGATGCACAAACAGGAATAAATTTTATGTTATTTTTACTGGCAGAGTCCCAACAACCTGTCCGCAGTCCATGACAGCTCATACAGCTGCAGATTTCCTGCTGCAGACTCCTCACAGCAGACACCAAACTCTTTTTGTTTTGCTACAACCCCAACCATATTTCAAATTCAACTAGAAACAAGTTTCAACAGAAGCTGCATCATTATGTTTGAGTATATTATGCATGCCATACCAGAGACTGGTAAATAAACATCACACTGAAATATCTTCCAGTGGATCCAGGCTTGGGTTTTATTTTGGTTTTTTTACTTAGTATAAAGATACTACTATACTTAGTTTATTTTTGAACTTCAATAGCATGGTAAACAAATTCCTCTTGACTTCAGGACACATGGACAACTTCATGGTTAGATCTGTCTGAACAGAGTTACAGCAAAGTAAGACCTAACACAAAATTTGAAAGCAAGCATAACAGCAAAAAAGTGTGCCCTGCCTAGTGGAAAATGCCTAACCTAATTAATTACTAAATAATTCAAATTATTTAATGAAGACACATACACCTTAAATAAAGGCACAGACATTCGCAGTGAGGAAGTTCTTTGTTCAACTTCAACTGTGCTTTATTGGCAATATAAAATTTGACAATAACTAGTAATTATAGAACAACTACATTGTCCCACAGCTGGAAGAAGCTACTTTCCCCAAGAACATAAACATCCCTAACCATAAGCCTGTGGCTAAAATAGCCCATGTAAAACCGGATGAGGTCTTCTGAGAAATTAATGTCGTGACATCATCTCCTTTCAAAACCCACTCAAATTCCAAGTGAGCCAAATCTCAAGTCATTTCAGGCTCAAAAAACATCAACCAGTCTAGATAAAGATTGAGCAAGACTAAGAAGCAATATCCAGGAGTTGTGACTAAAGATATTTCTGATTAATATGTCAATTACAAAATTTAAGTAAGTAAATGAGGTAGGTAGATGTCTGAAAACAAAATAATAATAGAAAGTAACCTTCTACTTGCCCACAGAAAGATAGTTATGAAGTATTCTGCTATTTCAGCACTAGTGCACAAGCAGACTTCCCAGTAAAAGGAAGAATTGCTTTCAGGGAATTGATGTTATCCTATACAAATGACTTAAGAGACCTTGTTACAGCCCTTTAATATATATAAGGGAGGCTTATTGAACCTATGTGCACAACAATTGAACCTGTGTCAGTGGAAGTTAACAGCATGCAGCCTTTTGACTTTTCAGGGCTAAGAAAGAGCTCTGCAAATGCTTCAGCTACACATGCATTGCTTTAGTCCACTAACATTGTCCAGTTTAATCATCATACAAAGCTTTTTTTTTTTTAACGCTTAGAAAAATTAAAGAGATGCATCTCTCATCATCACTGAAAAAGACTTATAAAGCTGGCATGCTACTTTTTCAACCTTTCTTTTTTGGTTGTTTTAGCGTAACTAGGAAGAAGGCAGATTTCTTAGAGGCAGGTAAAAAGACCCCGTTACAGTCAAGGAAAAATAACCCCGAAGCTGAGAAACAAAACAGAAGATGGAAGAGGACACAGAAAAGGTTAAGAGAATTTTCTAGGCTGCCAGAAGATGATATAAGAAACTGAGCTTTATCCCAAGATATGCCTTCAGCTAAAATAGGCAATTATGATGATAAAGAGACAAAGCACTAAGTAAGTGAAAATTGTAATGGTGTTCAGAAATGCAGAATTTCCATTTAGAAATAAATGGAAGTATGAGAACATCAGCAGGAGAGGGATCCATGGAAGGCAATTCATGAAGAAGGCAAATCAAAGAACCCCCAGTTTCATGTACCTCTTTGATGTTTAAACAGATCAAAACAGCAAACTTCTCCATTTCAGCAGGGGAAAGCATTTTCAGGGGAAGTGAAAAATAAATAGTGCAATAATAAAAATTTAATCCTGATGAAAGCTATGCAATGTCCCAACATTCTATTACTTCAATTTCATAACAAATATTTATTGACATGGTTCAATGTCTGGACAATAAAGAAAAAGTGGCATCTATCACCTCTTTCAAAGGTGCATGCTTTTTTATCCTTACCTTAACAAAACCAAAAGATTTTCATATGCAGACAAAAAAATCAATATGCCAAAACTGAGGAAAATGTTCTCTCTGTCTTTGCTCATTTTCTAGTCTTATGACTAACTATGGTAGAGAAAAGCAACAAATACTGTTAACTCATCAGAAATGTGAGGTTTTTTTCTGATGCCCTTCATATAGCAAGAGAATCAGGTAAGAGGCTCGGAAAGAAAAATTATGTGCTTTTCTCAAATAATACATTACATTTCTACAGTCAGGAATATTTCCTAATACTGTCAGTGATAAAGAAACTTCTTCTTTGAGATGGAGAGCTTTTTGTTACTTATGTTTAGGTACAAAATTCACAATTAAATGTGGGCATCTGCCAAAGAAAATGCATTACAGACTATGGCAGCTGCTTTGATGAAAAATATGTACTATTACTGTTTGCCTGCTACAGCAAAACCTCCCTTCAGAAAGAGACATATTTAAAGCTACAGCTCTGCTTTTCAAAATGAGATCACTCAGTCCCATAATAAATACAATACAGAATTCTAGAGCTTATTTGACTGGTGGAAATGTTATTTTCACTATTAATGTTTAGGATATTAGAGTAAGAAATACCCTCTTTCTGATTCTATTACAATATATTGGTTGTCTGTCTCTGGATGGCCACCGCACCCTAAAAACCACATTGTTCAGAAGGCATCTTACCTTACATCAAACTGTAGATCTCGAATACACACAGCCACTCGGTGTACTCAGGACAGACTAGTAAAAGCAACACAATTTTACTTCAGGTAGATCTACAATTTCATAGATTCTCATCAAGTTCTTCATTCTAAATCATTTTGTATACAAGGGAAAATGCTGTGAGTTTACCTCAACTGGAACTGCATCTCCCAGAGCTGATGCTTACATCAAGTACACAAAAACACAAGAAGTGTACGCTGCCATCTCCCAAGTTTACTCTTCCAGTGATCAACAGGTTATGGATTTTCCGAGCCAGAACTCCCTTGTATTAAGTAGATCTTAAAAGACGTCCTTCTGGTTATAACCTTCATTACTGAATGACAACACTAAAATAAAAGTAAAAAAAAGCCATTTTTAGGTGTGTATATATCCCTTCTCTTCCTATAAATGAGGATATTACATTTCAGAGATGGATGTTGGCTGAAGCAGGTATGTGTTTCTCAACCTCACCACAACAGTTGTGTTTAATGTGTTAGTGGATGCACACCCATCTGCATCTTACTTCAGGCTTCCAGATTGCACAACTTGAACCCTATCAATAAACACTGACATAAGCTAACCACCACAAAAGACTTGTTATTATTAATAACTTTGATGGATAAAACTTTATACTGTCTCTGTCTCCTGGGAAAAGAAAAATCAGAGAGCAAAAGCTGTCTTTCTTCCCACCTCTTATCAAGACAAGAGACTCCTTTTGGTGCCTGTACAAACATAGAAGGGACAATGATAGTAATTCTGGTGGACAGTTAAGCATTGTCCAGTGAGTGTTTGATCCAGTCTACTTCTTTCACATGCTTGCTTCATTTTTTTATCCCCCCCCCCGTTTTCTCAGGGATAACAGAGTGCATGATTATTACCAAGAAAACAAAAAAGCTGTATCTACACATACTTTCAGGTGCATTCAGCAAAATTGCAAAAATAAGAATAGTTTTAAGGCTGCACACTAAAAATATGCAATTCCAAAGACCATGTTGTTGGGGGTGAAGGGTTTCCCTCACGCTGGAAATCTAATCCACACACTATGTCAGAACTGATCTGCAATCTCTCTTCTTGATAGCACAAGATAAAAAAAAACCTACGGTAACATGTCAGAGAGAAGGGAATTAGGGATTCCTGCTGATAAAAGATATAAAATACAACCTGCAAACACAACTTCTGAACACCTTTGTGAAATTCTAAGACACATGAAGGAAAAAAAAAAAAAAAAAAGAGTTGGGAAATCTGAATTAATTAACACCAGACCTTACATCAAGCCAAGGTTCCACTGACACTACTCAAGATTTTAGGTTCCTACTGTGAAAAAGTTATGGGGTGGAGAGGAAAAAAAATAAAAAAAACATCTTCTAGTATTTTCTAGAAGTCCCAGGTGCCCACAAGCAGAATCTTCCAGCTACTGAAGAAAGCAGAACAGCACAGTTTGATGACAGAGAGCTTGCAGTCTAGCTGCATGCCTTCTCCAAATCAGCTCCATCCTAAAGTGGTAAGTGGGACCCAACAGACCTCCCATCATCTCCTGCCTGCAGACCACCCCCAGGGCACCTGTAGCCTAGATCTTGTGCTTTTAGACACATGAATATTGTGGTGCACAGCCATTAACACGAGGAAGGCTGGTCACCTAATTTCGGTCAGATGAAATAAGCAGGTCTGGATAGTTACACAGAGAAATAGAACAACAATGGGCCACACAAAAGAAATCAACTTTCAGCACATGTCTAATAGACTTCTATCTTCCATCTAGAAAGACAGGTTAACAGCTGCCAAAAAGAAAAATTATTCTACTTCTGGTTTGCATGCCATTGTTCGGTCCAGAAAAAAGCAGCTTTCTACATTCACCTGGATACCGTGTGACTCCAGTGCTACAGCCTCCTCCCTTCCTCCATCCCTTTAAATACACAGGCAGCACTGAACAAGCAGCATTTACATGGGTAATGCTATCTCTTGTTCACTTTTACCTCTAAAAGATTCTTCTATACACTGAACAACTTACATTTTACTGTCGAGATTTTGGGAAGTGTCTTGTAGTTCGAGTTGACTAGCTGAAACTCTGCATTTCTTAGTCTGTCATTATATCGAGTCAATACTTAGCTAACATGGGGAGTGGAAGAGGAACTCAAGTCTTCAAGGAAAATGAGTGCTATACAAAGGTTACTTAAAGAAAAGAAAAAAAAAAAAAAAAAGAAAAGGTTGCAGGGAATAGCAGCCTTTAGTCTTCAGCAACATGCTGACTTCACTTTCAGGTGTTCAGCCATGATTCGTTTTGAAACCAAAAAAAGTTGTAACATCATTTCAAGTTTCCTACATAAAATCTCTTTTGAGATTAAGACACAACAGAATACCGGCCATATTTAGGCCAGACTTTTAGGGAGTTTTTCTTAACCTTCTATATCACTGTCTCCTCTCCAGTTCATCCACTATAAAATCACAGTGGCTTTTTGATCCTCAGTCCTCTTCATGTGTCCCATACTTCCTAGACTCTTGGCATTTATGTGATAACCTGCTGCAGCCACAGCTCTTCCAACCTGCAATTCTTCAGAAAATACCATTAGGAATATTCAGTGGATTATCTGCACATATCTAACCAAAGAATATCTTACAGAGATCTCTGAGCTCCTTCCATTGGCTACAACAGGTCCTCCAGAAGTCAGAGCTATGACTAATGCTTCATGTTGTAGCTGGTACTGAGTGAGTGCTATTATCACTTTTGAAGTTTTTTTCCAAGACCACTTCTTTCAGAGACCAACTCACTCTGCCTGGGATTGTCACATCACCAGACTGAACACTGGGTCAGTCATATAGGTTGGTTTGATTATGGTAGAACAGTAGATAGACTGAAGTTGTGCCTAAAGCATAAACAATCCAGCAGCTTAGAATGTAAGAATATCCTCTGGTTCAGACACACTAAATCCATTTTTCATACATTAGGGGTTAATTACATTACTCTTACAAGCTTCAGTCATTTGCAGCACAGTACACTAAACTCAATTTCTTTATTTTCATCTTCTGTTTACCTCCCACACCTTCCATACTATACATACTGCCTGTTGTGTTGTGACTTACTTCAGCCCTTCAAAGGGGTTTGCCTAGCATTAATTCAAACCTGACTCATTTTTGGAAAGGGTCAGTGTGCTCATTACAGGTTATTCTGGTCACAGTGCTGTGGTCTTTATCTGTCTCTTGGGACTGATTAGCTGCATTTACGCAACTGTGGAAATATTTACAATGCATTTTCTTTGTAAGATTTGAAGACATGATCTAACAAGGGCAAACTTTGTTCCAAGTCATCCCAACAAAAATGAAACTGATCATGAAGTTAGGCACATACTTTATGCTCCCCCACATTCCCTCAAAAAAGGGCAGCATAATCAGAACAGAAAAAAACCCAGACTCTTACTCAATTACAGTGCAATATTTGACAAACATTTTGCCCCTAAGTGCTTCTAAAAAGAAACAGAAATGTAATTGCTGACACAACTGTGTTACGTAAGAAAAGGAAGGACAAGTTTAATATCTGAAATGCACTGGCTAATGACACCAAAAAAATGAACTGACTTTTTCTCAAAAAAAAAAAAAGAAAAAGAAAAAAAAAAAATCACCAATGCAAAGCCACACTTCAATGCAATTACATCCTGCTGGCACTTAAAAGCAGTATGTAAACTGACTGTTACAAATAATCTGATTAGGTTAGTAATGAATACTTGAAGGATACATCCAGAACACAGAATAAATCTGAGCATGTTACTATCAACATCATTAGAGACCTAATCAGTATATCAGGTTTCTATCAAGATCAGAAACTTCAAAGTTAACATTATAATTAAAAACAAGAGGGAAGAAACAAAATTAAACAACTTGAGCTGTCAACGTACTGAAATGCTCAAGATTAGGTCCTACCTACATTTTAATGTGTATTTCAAACATACACAAGGCTAAAATGCAGTATTTTCAAATAAGACCTAGCTTGAACTGGTAACACCTCCAAGTTCACAAGTTCTCTGTACACTCCACCTTCCAACTAAGCACCCATAGTAAATCATGACACTTAAACCAGCCTACTCTTCTCCTGTGTCACAGCTTGACATCCCCACAACAGTATCTATCAGAACAGTCTCCAAACATAATTAAGGAAAACATTAGCCTATCTCTCAAAACTTATATTTCATGCTTATCTTATACCCATCCCCTCAAAACAGCCCCAAGCTGGCTGCTATCAACTCAGCCCTTTTGTGCACATCATCATCCTCTCATGCTCATCATGCTCCCTCTCATCACCATAACTTGCCCATCTACTCAGTATGCTTTTCTCCGCAGGTGCCAATATTACCACTGAACCTGTGAGCTGGTGTCAGATCTCCCTGTAAATTTACAGATTTCCTCATATCTCAATCATTTTCTCTGATCTCATTACAGAGCCTCAGCAACTACCTTGCCAATGTACATTTTTGTTTACACAACTTTAGTGTTACCCATAACCAATTAATTTTTATACTTTTTCTTCCTCAGATCAAGCTTTCTATAATTCCTTTCTTTATTAGCACATTCCCACTCCCAGATGATATACATTCAACTGGTTCATTGTCCCAGGTGTTCATCCAGAACCACTTTCAAGCTGGGCTTCTCCAATTATCTTGGATCAAAATAATGTTTTACCTTGTTGTCTGTATCAATCTATGGCATCAGAATAAATATTTCTGTAATTTCTTTTCAGATATCTCTCTATATACTTATGATTAAGAGACTGGAACACCTCTCTTATGAGGAAAGGATGAGAGTCTTGGGTCTGGTTAGTCTGCAGAAGAGAAGACCAAGAGGGGATCTTATTAGTGTTTACAAATATCTGAAGGATGGGTGTCAAGTAAAAGGGGCCAGTCTCTTTCCAGTGGTGCCCTGTGATAGGACAAGGGGCAACGGACACAAACTGGAACACAGGACATTCCAGCTCAACATAACGAGAAACTTCTTTACTGTGAAGCTGACGGAGCCCTGGAACAGGCTGCCCAGAGAGGCTGTGGAGTCTCCTCCTCTGCAGACTTTCAAAACTCACCTGAATTTGTTCCTGTGTTGCCTGCTCTGGGTGATCCTGCATTGTCAGGGGGGTTGGACTTGATCTCCAGAGGTCCCTTCCAGCCCCTACCATTCTACAATTCTATTTTTATTTTCTGATAATGTAACAAAGATGGTCCTGTTTAGATGTGCTCCCCAGCAATCAATCCAATTATTCTGATTTTTAAAAATTCTCTCTTTTCAACACTGCCTACTGATGTCATCAAGTTCTATGATTTGCCTTCCCCCCTTTTTTTTAGAGTACAGTACTTCCACTGTTGCTGAAAAACAAGAATGTCAAAGGGTTCCTTCATCTCATCTGAGTCATATTCATCACTAAAACTCAAAGAAAACTGAAACTGACAGAATAATCTAAGAGTTTTGCTATCTAGGTAATGTGTCAGCATTGTTTCCTTCAAAAGGTCTTTGTGGATTAAAATTTTCAATCCGTGCAATTTCTGCTCTGAGCTAAACCCTAGCTTTATACCAAGATTCTTAGAGAAAAGGTATTTAACCTCTCTACATTAAAACAAACAAAAAATATCACTGAGTAAATATATAAAGAACACTACTATAGTCAAACTGACAGGAAAAGATCAAAACCAACAGGGTAAGCATGTTTACATTTAGGCAGGTACAGTACTACTGCTGCACAGCACTGAACTTTTGTATCTGTCACAGATACTTTGAAAAGTATCAGTCCTTGGTTTCACTTGGAGTACGTCAGTGTAAGCTTGGCAGGACAAATATCTAAATTACAAAATCAAAATCTGAAAGGAAAAAACTTCAGAGTAAACGGGTAGATTTAACAGACATGTATTTCTGGTAATATCAGCTCACAGTATGGATTTATATATGAAATTTAGTTAGCAGAACTTGCTTCGTTTGCTAGTGCTAGGTGTGTGACACCTTTCCCCTATGTTAGTCAGCATTTAAAATAAATGAAAAAAACTTACAAACGTGAAATTAAGTTCTGTACATACTGTATGTATGTACAAATATACTGTATTCAGTAATACTGCATGTATGTATTGTAATAATGTATTTCATTCTTTCCACAAATCTGTCACACCAAGTGCTTGAATAAATAACAGCTTACAATTTTTATTTACCAAAAGTGGCTTTGCTCAACAGTGTTTTCAGCATACTTTACCACTGACTGCATTACTATCAATTACATTGGTTTGATTTTAAAATGTGAAATGTACAATGACATGTACTTTAGAAAGACAAGGTTCAGTTTAAAGCCCTGTGAAATAAATCAAGTAAAAAAGGTGCAATATTCAAAATTGCAGGTATCTAAACATTTCTACAGAAAATGCTGTGCTTAAGATTCTAAGACAAAAAGCCTTCATGGCTTTTAGAAGCATGTGGAGAGAAAAATGAAATCTCTGAGAATTTAAGTCACAAATACTGCAAAAAGTAATCCCACTCAGTGTGATGAGGACTCATGGAATCATAAAATGGTTTGCTTTGGAAGGGACCTTTAAAGGTCATCCAGTTCAACCCACCCACCCCTGCAGTAAGCAGGATCAGCTTTAATTACACCAGGTTGCTCAGAGCCCCATCCAACCTGACCTTGAATATTTCCAGTGATGGGGCATCTACCACTTCCCTGGGCAACCTATGCCAGTGTTTCACCACCCTTACTGTAAAAAATTTCTTCCTGGAAGTTTGCTTTCCTAAAATTCAGGGTCCTGACTTGACTTTTCCTGGCACACATCCATCAGGACTGTGAACTCCACCAGTGAATGATCACTGCAGCCCAGGCTGTTTTCAATCTTGACATAACCAATTATCTCACTTGCGTTAGTGACCATCAGGTCCAGTATTGCATCCGCTGTCTATTACCTGGCTTAAGAATTTATCCTCCCTGCCTTCCAGGGGTGTCCTGGATTGCCTACACCTCACCATGCTACTTTTCCAGCAGATACCAGCGTGGTTGATGTCTCCCAGCAGGACGAGTGCAATGCCTCCCGTAGCTGCAGTAAGAAGGCTTTGTCAATAGGCTCCCCTTGATTGTCTGTGGTACATATCAAGCTCCCCTTGATTGCCTGTTGTTCCCTTTGTTCCCTCAGTCTCTAATTCTTACCCATAAGCTTTTGACCTGCTCATGGCTATTTGTCAGGGACAGCTCTTCCCAGAGGGGTCAATGCTTCTGCCCCTCCTTCCTCACCTCTCTCTTCTGAACAGCCTGTAGACATCAAAAGCCACACTCCAGTCATGGGATTCATCCCATCAAGTTTCAGTAATAAAAGTCATAGCTTCCTAGCAGCACAGTGGCTTTGTACTCCTCCTGTTTGTTGCCCGTTCCACATATGTGCCCATGTGTAGTGGTACTTCAGCTGGGCTACCAGCCACATCACCTTCTTAGAGGAACTCCTCTTAATACCTTTGAGATATTTCCCTGGTTTTTCGCTGTTGGATCCTATTACCTCAGGAGCCCCTGGCTCATCTCCCTAAGACATCAAGTGTGCTGCTGTGCCCCCAACACTTAGAGCATCAGGCTGAGGGCCCTGGCTAACACCTTGTCCCTCTAACCATGACGTGTCATCCAGGACAGGAAAATAATAGAAAGAGTTCAACAGAATGCTACAAGGATGATTAAGGAACTGGAACATCTCTCTTATGAGGAAAGGATGAGAGACCTGGGACTGTTTAGTCAAGAGAAGACCAAGAGGGGATCTTAATAATGTTTACAAATACCTGAAGCATGGGTGTCAAGTACAAGGGGCCAGTCTCTTTTCAGTGGTGCCCTGTGATAGGACAAGGGTCAATGGCCACAAACTGGAACACAGGAAGTTCCACAGTTCCACTTAAACATAAGGAAAACCTCGCTGTGAGGCTGACAGAGCACTACAACAGGCTGCCCAGAGAGGTTGTGGAGTCTCCTCCTCCGCAGACTTTCAAAACCCACCTGGATCTGTTCCTGTGTGGCCTGCTCTACATGATCCTGCTCTGGCAGGGGGGTTGGCCTCAATGATCTTCAGAGGTTCCTTCCAACCCTTAACATTCTATGATCCCACAGTATGTCACAGAGAATCCTGATATCCCCTTCACACTTCAAGTCTAGTTTAAAGCCCTGTCTATAAGCCCTGCAAGCTCCTGAGCACAGACCCTCTTCCCACTTTAAGAAAGGTGAATCCCATTGGATGCCAGCAAGCCTGGTGCTATGCAGGCCATCCCATTATTGAAAAACACAAAATTGTGGCAGTGACACCAGTCACAGAGCCAGGTCAGAGGTACAACTGTGATATAAAGACAAAATGCCATGAAAACTACTCTAGGGAATAGCGACCACAGCACAAGTGATTTTATAATGAATTCAAGAAACTATACAGCAGGAAGGAGAAATGAGTTGGGAGAAAGAGAAGACTTTCTAAAACAGAGAGTGTGAAAGAGGAATTTGAAAGACAAAGTTGTATTTTTGAAAAAGCGTTCATCCAGAAAATTAAAAGCTCACTTGGAAGAAAAAGGTGAGTAATCACTTTTCTTTTTTAATCTGGTGTTATGCTTACTGTTAATGTCATAGTAACTGTAAGTGAATTTTCCCCTACGAATGTGTGAAAACAGTTAAGAAGAACCATGAATTACTGGTATCTTAAGATTCTCAAATTATTTAGATGCATAAGCCTGACTTAAGACCAGAAAGCTTTGGGCTGTCACTTATCTCTACCAATTTTAAAACTGATGTCTTTTTTCACATTATAACCTGTCTTCGTGTCTACATTTGATGGTGCATCTAACCTTAATAAGATCTGACAGAAGGGATCCATAAATGCCACAGGGGGAAGGATGAATGGTTATGATCACTCTGAACAAAGAAGTGACCTCTTCAATTGATGGCAGTGTACTTCCCCTTAGAGCCGCAGAGAAGCAGCACCACTATTAACAAATTCTTCACTAATGTCCTGACAAATGTGAGACATTCTGCAGCACTTGCTGAATACTCTGTGTTCACATACTTCCTCAAATGCTCAATTCAGGGAGAAATACATTTGTATCACTTAAAAGGCAACTTTCGAGGAAAAGTATTCAAGGAATAAGCTAAGAAAAGTTTGTTGCCGCACTATCAAGCCATCATATCTCACCTTCCCCTTAGAAAGCCTCTACCAAAGCTTTTCTGTGAAAATTAGAGAAACAGCCATTTCATTTCTAAAGAAAAGCCCTTGGCACAAACCAGAGGTTACAGGTTATCTGGGAGCCATGTGATCACATCTGGAAAGCCACATGTGGATGTATAACTGTGCTACCAGTAAAATATCCTGATCATATATCAGGATCATGAATAATTTCAGGTACTCCAGGAGAAGGAAACATTCTAAGTTGAAGTTTAAAGGAGTTCAGTATCAAGAAATTGTAAGCACTATCCTGGGCTTCATGCAACATGTGTCCCTTCCATTAAGTTCTATATAAAACATCCAGAGACTGCCACCAGTCCTAGTAGTGAAGCACCAGAATAATCTCTGGACAACCTCTCCTTCTCCTGCCTCAGGACTTTCACCCAGACCCATATCAGAGCCTAGAAACAAATCCTCAGATCCCTCAGACAAGTTTCCTGGACCTCACTGACTTCCCCTAAGGTACTGAGGAAGACATATATTAAGTTTGTGTCTATAGCTACTAATTTTGCCAGTTGGACAGAAAGAAGCCCAAGGATAAAGATACATAGGTTCTGCTGGGACAGAACATGTTCTTTTAGATATTTGCCAGACAACCTGCCCAAGCAGTAAAAACATAGAAGCCGACACCTGAGGAAGTCAGAACTGTCCCTTCCCACTCATCATGCCAAAATTTGCTGTTATATGAAAATCGCCTCAGAGAAGCCAAAGTTCTAGGCTAGATACATGTACAGGTAACTTAATCTGATTCAGCAGAAGAGAAAGACAGATGTGATTGGCTATCTATCGTACTCAATTGTCAGAGCCTAGAACTGGGGGGAATTCAGACCTATCTTACTGCCTGTATCGGACAGGAGAAGATGCAAGCTTGTACATACCACCATCCCCCAGGTATAGAACAAGAGGGAAACAAGGACTTGTAACTCCACCATGAAAGGCAGGCAACATATCCTTCCACTGAAGCACCACCTGAGTAAGCTCTAGAGGCTCCAGTTCTCTCAAAGTTCTTGTTCTCTACTGGAACTGGCTGGCTGAGGCTTAACAGACACCTAACTACTTCAGGAATGCAAAAGAGGAAAACTTCTTACACAGCAGGACTTTCAGGCTTGATTTCAGACCAAACACAACTGTCCCACTTCCAGCATTGCTATGTCAGCTCTCTCCTGGATATGTCTGGGACAGATCACCAAGTGAAGCAGCACCGTCATAAACAGAGAGAGCACACAACTGCTAGTTTCAAGTGTCCACTCCAGTCTGAAGGAGGGGGACTTGAATCAAGACTGCCTTGATCCACTTACTCAGCTCAATCTAGAAACACATAAAATAGAGATACAAGCATTATAAAGTTGCTTTAAACAATTTTTTTTTCTCTCGGTCCCCTATCCAGGACGTATTTCTCAGTCTTCAAAGCCAAAGATTGCAACTACTGTGTCCAGACACCTGCTCACTCCCCTGTATCTTGAACACATCAGACGTTGTTTGGACCTATTATCCTGGTCATGATCTGGCAAAGAATCAGAATTATGTGGGAAGTTACTTACCTGGCGAACAAGAGACTTGAGGAATAAATAGTACACCTAAGCTCGTTTTAAATGTGTAACGTGGGCAAGACAGGGCCAAAACTGCTGACTACCCAAGCTAGGACCACACACTCATGCAGCTTAACCATACTCCACTGATTATCTCTAATTAGGCTTGAAGTACCACATGCGGAAGACACTTGAGAAAGCACTCATGCCTCTCTATTGTCTTTTTGTACTGGGCTTGTACAGAATTGTGCACTGTGAGCTAGTAGCCACTTGTACACCAAAAAATGGTGGGATGCTGCTCAAGCTTCGTTGTTTTCAGTCTGTCAAGTCTGTGTTGCTTTGGTGGTCATCTCATTCCTGTCACCAAAAAGTTTGCTACATGCAGACGCTCTCCTGGCCTATAGCTGGAGTTACATGAAATCTGGACAAGAAGCACTAGAAGTTGCAGGCAGAACTGAATAGTGGCTGTTGCATGTCTTGCGACTTGGAAGAATTCACTCATTATCCAGAGGGTTTCTGTGATTTGGATGCTGAGCATGGCAGGACTTGTCTCAGGAAAAGATGAACTCTTCTTTTTCCTTCCTCTCCCATGACAAGTTGTCTCTCTTGATTCTGAGCCACTAACAGGCCTGTAATCCAAAATTCTGCATTGTTCAAGCCAGGAAGTGGGAAAAAATACCATTGTGATTACCCATGACTACACAGCAACCAGGCCAATATACCAGCCAGCTGTTTTCCCTGGGTAACACACTTCCTCTCATCACTGTTTTAAACAGCTAATCTCCAATGGGGTTGAGAAGAGACAACACACACAGGCACCTTGCAATATTACTGGATTCCAGACCTTTCCTAATGAAATATGATGCACTGCAGTAGTCGGAAGATGGAAGAAAAAAAGTAGATTAATTGGATTGCTATTGCCAATACCTTGCATGCTTAAGAATGCTTAGACATCTAGACGGGCCAAGCAATGGCTTGGGATGTAGGCCTGAGTATCTAGAAGATATAAAGTTGTATACATAGGGAAATCAGTGCTATAATCAAGGGCAATTTTGCCACAACTAAATTCAGATTCATACTTTTAGAGGGCCATCTAATGCTTCTCTGTGCAGGAAGATGAATCCCAGCCTTCATGAGCAATCATGGATAAAACTCTGTGTGTTTAGATATAGTCACAACATTCCACTTAATCTAAGTAGTATTGATGCACACTGGACACAGTAACTAGAGGGTTACTGAAATCTGACTCATAAATAAACAAACCTCCTTTTTGCATGAACCATGCAGAAAATGTCCTTCTTTGCTACTGAAACAGCAGATTGAATTGACTGTATTTAACCTTTTTGTAGAGAGGAATATAAAGTTTAGCTCTTTCTCTTACAGGTGAGGCCACAGCTTCTTCATAGCTCATTGTTCTAAATATTTAGGTGTTGAACATGCCTGCTTTCCTTTGACTTCTTTATTTCAGTTATTCGGTTGACTCCAAATTGTCTCCAGTGCTTCTACACAAAGCTGTAATTATCTTCTGTATGTCAATAACAAGAAAAAAAGAGAAAATACACCTAATTCTATAACACAAAGGCAGATTTTACAACCCTACACAGGGAGGGCTCTTCTGTTTATCCTTTTTTGTTCCAGGAATTGCACTGAATATTGAATAAATTCTATTGTATTCTTAAATCTAGTTTCTTTCCACTGACACATGAAAGATGATGACTCCTCATCAGGAACTCAGCACCAAAGTACAGTGGGCCTTCACAAAAATCAAGAAACAATCAGGCTTTGCTGTTATTTGATGTTATGGCATACCCAGGCATTAATTATTCAACTCCATACATCCTATACATTCCCAGCACAATGGGAATATGGCTATTCAAATAACAAAAATGTGGCAATGATTTTTTTTGTCTACTTTAGTCTCCATTAGCTTTCTCAATACTTATCTGACTCATGATATATCTTATAACTATGTGAAAGGGATGCCTTCCTTCCATGGTATATATGGTGTTGGGATAACTCTTGCTATGACTCTTAAGTTAGAGAGAGGAAAAAAATGAGATTCTCAGGAACAACTCCAAGATAGCATGCCATGGAGAACAGTTCTGTAGTGGTATATTCTTGCAGCTTCCAACATGAAGATAGAGGCAGGATAGAGATGAAGAGATCTTTGATTACATATTTACTTCCTAATGCTCCCAGATGATACTTCTCTTTAAGCAACATTGCTTGGCTCTGAGTATTTTCTAGTTGTCATCAACAATACATTCTTGACTAATCCAGTTGCCTGTATTAGCTCTTATATCCAAATCCAAAGCCTCCATTTGCTTCCAAAAATATTCACTCCCATTTAAATCATTAAAATTTTACTGGCTTTATATTCGAATGAAATTCTTAGGATGGAAGTTCTTCTTTCTCCTTTTACTATAGAACTGCAATAAAACAGGCAAAGCTGCTATTCATTTTCAGATGCACTGCAAAAGAAACATCAATGTAAAGTGAAATGACAGAATTCCGATTTATTACTACTAGGAAATGAGAACCATAGCACTGCGTAACCTCGCAGTTACTAAACCAAAGAGCTTCTTCATCTATTCCAGATTAAAAATATATATATTTTTCACTCTTAAGCTATCCTTTATTTCTTCTGGCAGCAGTGTTCTTAGTTTCTAATCAATACATTTTTTAAAGACAGACGCAGAATGAAATATAACCGGTTTCAAGCACACACCACTACTTTCACCTTAAACAATTAACCAAATAGAAAATGGTTAAAGCCATTATGAATTGCTGGTTCAGAGGCAATTATTTCTTCAGCTACCTTCTACACAAAAATTACATCTACATTTGTAGTTCTAGTGACACCACAGCCAATACTATTTTACAATTCAGATGTATCAGTCATCTTTCAAAACAGAAGTATTATTCTTAGTACTGTCTTTTCATTACAAAATATAAAAATTCTGTAATTCTGTATTACATAATAAGGTATTGTAATCTATCATAAAAAAGGTGAAAAACAGAGTTGTACACTGATTATTCACGTTGCTCCTATGACTTTATTAGTAGTTTCTGACAAAAGCTTCCCGACCAAAACGGGTGATTTTCTTTAAACAGTGCTTCGTTTTCCTGAAAAGTTAAATTTTACAGAAAAAGTTCCATAGAATTTACCTTATGCTTCCAAAGATTTTTCAAAATCACCCAAAGTATGAGAATCCAATTACTATTAAAATTCTGGGGACTGGATGACAATATGCAATTACATTTAATTCCTTATAATTAGACAGAATCGCTAGCAAACATATTTTAAACGTGATGCAAGAGTGTGATTCTCATTTTATTTACCTTGATATGTGTCAATAATATCAGCTCTGTTAATATCAGTATAGATAATTATTCCTTTGCCTGACCGAAGCAGCAACATTAGTTGAAAAAACCTGTGTATGAGAGAAAAATACCCTGCATATGAAAATCTGATGGATCATTGCACTGATGTTCAGTAACTGCTTCAAGGATGAAGAGTCATTGGCTTTGCCTTGCTTTGTGTGTGTTTAGGCACATACTCCACACCCTTTTGCAATGTATGACTTGAAAAAAAAAAGAAACCACACAAATATGAACAAAACGAGACAAACAGATTAGACCTCAGTTCTGGCCTTGGCAATCTACGCAGCTTCCATTCACTTCTGAATACAACTGTATACCGTAAATGACACACTTTGGTCTTTTCATTATCTTGATTTTAGCATGTCCAGAGCAGGAAGCTATATAGTATTCTTTTCTAGAAAGGAAAATAATATAAAATCACTGTATACATACCACAGCAATAGGGACCTGAAAAAGAAGCAATCATATGATGCTTTAAGCGAAATACTTTAAGCTATGTATGACACAGTTAACCAATTTTATGAAGAAAATCGCCCTTCATCAGACTAAGCAACCAGAATTTAAAGTATTTTTTAAATCTAGTTTCATTTTCATTTGTTTTGACTATATTTCTGTGGCCTTAAAATACAAAAAGTATGCCTTTTCCTTCTCTCTCCTGAAGTACTTAGACTGAAATCACTGCTAAGAATAAATATCTTCTTCTTAACATGATAATACACTTTTTACATTGCCTCATTAGCTATACAGAAGTGTATTTTCATCTTTCTGACATTCTTGTGCATAAAACCTAAGCTATGGTCCAAATGTCCCATGAAAAAAAAACTGTTTTATCTCCTATCCTCTCTCCCAGACCAGCCTCTTCTTACGAAGAGAGCAATACACTCTGTGGAAATGAAAAGAGTAAGGAGAAACGACACGCACGGATTTCACAGGTGACAAACATCCCAGCAGATGTCTCCAAATGTATTGATGACCATTCTGAGGATAAGTAAGTCTGGAAGCAGAGTCAGAAATGATACACAATTTGTCACTACAGAGTCAATCAGCATTTCCACATTTCTCACAGACAGTACAGACTCTCCATAAAAACTGCAGTGAAACTGTGGAATGAGCTCTGTTGCTACTTTGTGGCCTAGAGAAAAAAGGATTTCATTTGCCAGACACCCAAAAAAATCTCCTACGCATAGCAGCATGCTCAGCTTCCATGTAAACAGAATACACTGAAGAAGCTACAAACTTATATTTAGGCATAACTAAGGAAAACTAGTGATGGAGGAGACAGAAGCATGCAGATATTTTGATGCAGGGAAAATGTACATAAGAGTGCATGCCAAAATCTCTTAAAATTATTTATGAATAATCAACAAAAGATGGCAACAAAGAATCATCAAGAATTTATTCTGATACTGTTTTGTAGGTCCTCCAGTGCTTTGATGGTCTGTCTGAATTATATCAGCTTCTCAAGGTTGCCCTAATGACTAAATGAGCACTTAGATGCTGCTAGCCACAATCCCAACTTCATGTTCCCTGCCATTTCTGCTCCTGGATGGGAAAGAGATGACTATACTACAGTCTTCCACAATGCGTGTCTTCAGTAGATCTGAACCTTTCACGAGCTTTCCTTGTAATCTTACCTGGTTGACCCAATACAAATAGCCCATCAAGAGGTGAAAATTTCACATGTAAAGGTAACAACCTTATAGCAAATTATAGTCAATGGAAAAAATTCTCATAGGTAAGTAAAATCTTCAACCTTTTCAATCAAGGTCCCAAGACTATTAATATCAGCATACTCCTCAGCAAATTGTTTAGAAGATGCCCATTTCCAACATCTTCTTTTGAAATCTGCATTTTCTTCATAATGTGAATCAGTATCAATGACATGCATTAGCACAAGGAAAAATAATGGTTGATTGGCTCTTAGAAGTCCTAAAAGAAGTCTCCTCACTTTAATAGGCTGGTATTCTCCAGTCATATGTATCTCACTGAAATGCAGAAAACCCCAGCATTACACATCCTTTAATCACATTAGTCTTGTATTTTTTCACTACATTCTGATGAAAGCCTCTTGAGAAAAAAATAGCACTTACTAAATTCATTTTCCAAAGGCAAGCTTTGAACTCTTTTGTTCCAAATTATGAAAAGATAACAATATTCAATTGCATTTTCATATCAGGCCTCTAAATTCTTTCTTTTGGGAGTGTGGGGAGGTGGAAAAAAAGAGTACAGCAGATGGAGTGGGAGACAAGGTGGATATGTATATGATAGCATACAATAAATACAGACACTTCATATTCTTCCAGGAAACTTTGTGTACGAAACCTGGATTTAATAAGAGCAGTTGAATAATCTCTTTGATATTTACTTCATTCACAGATCTCCATAGGAGACTAATACACTCAAACTAGGAGAACTAGCACATCTAAAAAAGCTTTACTCAGCTTTTCTTTGTTACATTATGTTCAACAGTGCTCTGTGTTCAGAGCAAATTGTCCACCTTCAAGCAAGGAATGTACACATACAAGAGGAAGGCTGCTACTACAGATAGTATCCATAAGTTAAATCTAGATATATAATTTATAAATGAAAATACCTTTCTCTAACTTGTATCTTGTTTTGGATTCCCCTCCAAAGTATTCACTCTTCTCATCTCTGTGGCCATGATCACCACATGACTGTATCCTGACCATGTCTTCACTCTGTTGCTGTTGATGAGATCCAACTTCAGTTCACCATTGCTCCCTACTTACTCTGATTTTTATGGAAGGCAAACTGAGTACAGAGAGACCAAATAGGTTCCTATGGTAACATCCAGCTAAATCCCTGGTGTGGAGGGTGGAGGTCAGCAGGGCAGACCACTACAACCCTCATACGGGGTCATATAGACCTCATATGGAATACTGCATCCAATTTTCATGCTCCCAGTAATGGAAAGTTGCCCCCTCCTGAGTCAAGCAAGACAGTCAGGGACTGGAGCACTTGCCCTATAGGAAGAAGCAGAAAGAGAGCTGAGCTTGCTTAGCCTGGAGATGAGACGGCTTTAGCAGGGACCTAACACCAGCCTGACAGTGACTATGAAGAGGTCACCAGCAAGAGAAGGATAAGTTTAGATTAGACATTAGGAAGAAGTTCTTTACTATGAAGGTGGTGAGACACTGGAATGGGTTGCCTAGAGAAGTTGTGGATGCCTCATCCCTGGAAGTGTCTAAGACCAGGATGGATGAGGCTTTGAGCAACCTGGTCTAGTGTGAGATGTCCCTGCCCGTGACAGGGGGGTTGGAACTAGATGATCTTTAAGGTCCCTTCCAACTCAAGCCAGTCTATGACTCCATGATGAGATGGAGCCAGGCTCTTCATTGACATGCATAACACAAGAACAAGAAGTAATGAATTGAAACTCGGAGGTTATGACTCAACATAAAGAAGAAAAATTGCTATGAGGATAATTAAGTATTGGGTCTGATTGTCCAGAGAGGCTATGTAATCTCTTTCCTTAGAGGATTTCCAGGCAGAATTGGACAAATCCCTACGCAACATGGTCTGGATTCTATGTTGACCCTGCTTTCACCAAAATATTGGACTACAAACCTCCTAAGGTCCCTTCCAATTTGAATGCTGCTGTGATTTAGTGTAATAATGAGCGTTAAAAAAAAAAATAACAGGAAGTGAAACATCCAGTCTGACCTGAATACATCCTTAGCATACATCAGTCAAACATTTTAAAAAAGAGATAGAGTATTACCATCCTTGGACAAAGCACAGATGAGATTTCTACGGGCACAAAATACCATTCTGATCACATCTGCTGAAGAAATATAAATTCAGACTGAAAAGGATAAAGAGAAGGGCACAAAGGTATCTGGAGGAATAGAGATGTTCTTACATGAAAATAAACCAGAAGGGTAAGCTTAAGCTGATTAAATGTAGGCTCAGAAGATGTATGATTTCTGTTTGACCAAAAAGTAAAACCAGGAAAGTTACAAGATAATTTGTATTTAAACAGGTATAAATTGACCATGTATCAATCTATTAACACACTTACCTAGACTACTCATTAGAAGTCTGTAAGCATCTTTACATCCCTTCTTGATTTACTTGCAGAGTTTACAGCTGATGACATCAACTCCCATAATAAAAGTTTTATCTGTGGAAAAAAAGAGGGTGGAGGGAGGTGGGGATGGATCTAAAAAGAGAAAAACACAGAAAAAGCAAAGGGGAACTGGAAAAGCAAAGAGAGAAAATGGAAAGGGGAAAGGTAAAACTCCCTCCACTGGCTAGTCAAGAAGAGAACTCACAGGGTCTCCCCAACAAGTATCCTCTCCCAGTTATCCCCTCCAATGCATAAGGTGGTCCACCATGCTACTTTTCCCATAGAAACTATACAGATTTCCTCATGATCTGTTTAAATTCCCAATTGCCTGTACCCACTTATGATGTTATTAGCATTGATTGGAGTAGTCTGTGATCAGAAGATGGTGTTGCAAGCTAACTGGCTGTTAAGCTTTGCACGTATTATTGGGTAACACAATATACCTGTCTTTCTCCTAATTCAAACTAAAACCTGCAAAGAGCAGTGCAAGAAAAGGATGGTAAAAAAAGGAACTATTACACCAATGGCAATCACTTCCCATGGAAAACCTGACATGGCAGTATCAAGGCGTGCAAGTGCAAGGCCATGAGAACAACAGTACGAGACCAAGAGCATGAGGACAGCAAGGGAAACATTGTCCCACCAGCTTTGGTGAAAGGTTACAGAGCTGCAAGAGAAAGCAGAGTGCAGAGCTGCAAATGGAAGACTCTTAGTACTGCAAAAGGTTGAGGCACAAAAGGCACTGTGCAGCACACCACCTTCTTTGTAAGTTCATAGTCAAGTCTTCTCACATCTTGCATGCACACAAGACTGACTTATCCTTCAGGGCTACCAACTTCTCCAGTGGACCAGGTACCAGCTTTTCAAGACACTCATTAGACAAGGCCACCTCCTTTTCTCTTAAGAGGTTAAAATAGCATGCCAACAGAAGCTGGACTCTGTGAACGTGACGGTAGAGTCTCACACATGCTCAGCCTGAGCCAGATACAGACTTAAGTCTGAACAGAGCCCCAGGAGTAACAGTCATCCATTCTATAAAAGAACACTTTATATCTTGAACAGAAATGACCTTAAAACAGACTGAGAGTCTCAGAGCAGAAATCAAATTAAGAGATACTGAATCCAGAATCTTCTACTCCCAGGCTGAAGAACTAGGAACAAATAAAAGATATACTGTAAGTTGTCATTTTCTTACAGGTATTTCTGAGCTACCTTCACTGAAGACTACTACATTTCCTTAAATAAAAAGAATTTACATTTATGCAATAGCTTTAAAACTAAACTATCCTGACAGTTATTAGACATTAGAAAGAAGCTGCAAAAATGTATCATGATTTGTGAGTGATAAATGTTAACATACATATTGAAAAACACCATTAACAAGAAAGTACTGGAAAATAAGAACTAATATTTACTTTCTACTACCTTCCAAGTTCATAATCTACATAATACATTGAATTAATGCTAAAGAAAAATAAACATCTGATTTTGAAAGTTGTTTAACAGAAGTTTTCAACCAGTTTTCCCCATGAAGGAATTGCTAAAGTGCATCATTTCACCTTGCCGATCTAGACTATGTAAGAATGTATGAACAGTAAAACCTAATCTAACCAAAATCTGGTTAGCTCGGTATCTTCTCATGTTAACTTTTTGCACTGACAAAATTCTTTGGCAAAAAGTTGCATAACTATATATTGTACAAAAATGGAGCAACATGGAGAAGTTTACGTATGTCCTCACAGAAAAGTCAGATCATAGTTTGTAGCTGAAAGGATTTTAAAATGGCCTAAAAGTACTGAAACATTATTTTTGAACAGCGGTTACTGTTTCACCATAACTTTTAAGCTTCTGGAAGATGAAGCTATGGATTAACATGCAGAAACAAATTTCATAATATTATAAAAGTTGTAATCATAAAGTCAACACTAGTGCAGTCTTACCCACATTCACAGATGTTCACAACATAGTGTATTCATTCCAGATATGTTTCATTGAATGAGAAATAAATTCTTTGGTCGTATATGATCATCCTAATCTAAAAAACTCAAAACCAAAAGGAGCAAATGAAAGGTGATTTCATCAAGTAATGTCAGCTCTAAAACACTTTACTCACACATCAGTTTCAGTACACAATCCAATCTAACATGATTCTGCAATGGATCTTTTCCTTTAAAAAAATGCTTAGTTCTCTGAAAATCATTACTGAAACCCAGAATCGTGACAAATATCTTTTAACATGGAATAGTCCAATGTTCTGTCTTTACATGAGAGTTACCTTTAATTTAACTCATCCAATGTTTTATGTACCTTCCTAATTAAATGCAGCAACTGAAAGAACATTTTCTTATACCCTCTTGAAGAGACTGGAAAACTACTGAATACTCATTCTTTTAACTTGAATTTCTACGGAATGCTAATTTCACATAAACAGTACGCAGATAGGCCATAGCTTACAACTCTCAGCAAATCTGTCCCAAATCTTTTCTGTAAAAGGGAAAAAAACCTCACTCCAGAGATAAACTAACCTCTCTTGGCTACATGATTCAGCTATGACTACTCTGTAAACCAGAAATACTGTTGATGTTTGTGCACACGTACCCTGAGTAGCTTTAAATTAGCTAGTCTAAATACTAATATAAAATGACAATAGTACATACAGCCTGGTAAATATCTGCTTAATTTCCATTTTGGAGAGGACCAGGCTACATCCCAACTTTATGGGCATTTTTTTGTTGGTTACAGTTGTACATACACAACAGGTTTTGATTCTTTTCAAAACTACATTTCGCCTACTAAACATTAGTTGACTGCTAAGAAACAACTACTACAACCACATTTAGTAACCCTCAGTATTTATGGTAATTCATATCAGTATTCATAACATTTTCATGATGGGCAAACATGAATTTGATTAATATTTTCAGCATGCAAATTACATTTTTAACAGCAACTTTTATGGAACTAGCTCAGGTAATGAGATGAACAACTGAAAATTATTTTCCACTTAAAATGCTTTATACAAAGTACATAGTTTTTGTATCTGACTCTCTTTTTAATGTTATCTTCTATTAAGAAATTAGAAAACATGTATGTCACCCAGTCACTATATTTTTTTTTTTTCCCAAAAAATGAAAACCTAACAGGAACAACTGCACCAAACGAAGCATGTACTGGGGCTTTGAGTAGTGAAGACACTATTTCACTTTTGTTTTTAAACTGCTTTGGGCACAAGAAAATGGTGGTAAAAAGAAGAGACATAAAAGCTTACAAACTAGTAATCCTGTTTCATCCTGTAGACTGCTCTTCGTTTGCGGAAAAGCAGGTTAATGGAAAACCAAACACTACTGTTTTCAAAGCTGGCATTTTAATGTCAAGTTGAAAATCTTTGGGTGTATTACATATTCACACAGACTTCGATACTAAAATACAAAGGAATCTAACACCAAGAAGAGTGTTTTGGTTAACTAACCCTGGTGCTGCACTTGCATCAACTTTGGCACCAAGAAGTATAATGATGTGTTTTTCACTTCTTCAGAATTCTGAACCGACAATGACACTTTCATACAACAGAGAGATACTTCAATATTTACATGAAGAACCTGACAGCAGTGGTAGGCAAATATGACTGACTGCAGCTTTCCTCTAGGACCTTGACGTGTTTTTTCCTAATGTTTTGTATCACATCGCTGCCATCACAGTGAAAAACAGGTGTTAAAATAGTGCATTATTTGTACCATTGACAGTGGAAAGTTATATATACTTGACATCTATCTATTTTAGACAAATAACAATGCAACTTAAGCATATGAAGGGATGGAATCGCCTTTCAAGACTGCTCCAGTATTATGACAGAGAACAAGCCTGCGTTTCTCTCTGAATAAAGTAGGCGTTCTGGGTACAAAACATATGTGGGCTCAAGCCACTGATACAGGAATTCACTGGACGTGAGAAAAAACTTCGAAACGTTTCAATAAAAAGATAATATTAAATATCTTCAAAAGATCCAGGGGAGCTGTTGGGGAGCTGGGGAGGGGGGAAGAAGAGCTGAGAGGGAAGATATGAGAGGGCATTAGAAAAACCATAATGTGAAATACCTTCCTTTTTTGTTCTTGAGTACTTAACAGAGCTCACAGGCCTTTGTGAGCTTGCAAATTAAATCCTGAATAACTGTCACAAAACTATTCTTCTGTTACAGAAAACAGAGTGTCAAGGAACTAAAGCTGACAATGTTGAAAGACAAATATGTTTAAAATTCCTCGGTTTCTGTGTTGGGGCTTGTTCTGTTTGCGAGAGAGATTCTCAACAGCTTTTGCATCAGAAAAGAACATTCACGCATTTTCATATGTCAAAAGGTCTCCACAATTCACTTCGCTATTTCATTCTCAATGTTCAGCTTGTTTAAAACATTTCTCCCCTCTTAAATTCTCACGTAGTTTAACAGCGGTTTTAGACTTCTTCAGAGCACTTAAAAATACAAAGTGCCATGGGCTCAGAGTAAATCTTTCAAAGACGAACACGCATTTTGTGCATTACAAGTAACACCTGCTTTTTTTTTTTCTATGACGGTGGTAAGCCCGAGCGATGACTGATTGCTGCTACATGCCATTTGAGATCAAAATTCAGACACTGCAGGTGACGCAAAACAAGTGTAAAGCACCCATCCGACGGCCAGCGTTGCTAACCTGCACGCTGCCCTGCCCGGATGCGGACACCGGTTTGCCGCCGAAAACACAGTTGCGCGGAGCTGTGGCCACGCAGCCGGAGCGGTTTGTACCCGTACCTGCTCTCGACCACCGCCCGCTCCAGGCAGCGCCCGCAGCGGCCCGGCGGCGGTGCCCGAGGACAGCCCCCCTGCCGCCCGCCACCACTCCCGCTGTTCGCCACCCAGCCGGGCAGCTCCCCCCGGCGCCCTCCCCCAGCTCCCCGCACATCATGAGGAGCTGGCACCGTCCTCTCCGCATGCTGAGGCTGCAGCCAGCCCCCCGGCCGCCGTGGGTGTCCCCGGCACCCCGCGACACGGCCCCGGCCCCAGAGGAGGAGCGGGTGGCAACCCTTACTGACGCAAAGCCTTTTATTGGACTGCTTCCTTCCATCTGGAAACCTTACAAAATGCTATAAGCTAGACCAT
>WTSP01027181.1:53982-65262 GCA_025331215.1 Actenoides lindsayi | reverse complement strand
ACCCAACCCAACCCAACCCAACCCAACCCAAAACTTCAATAAATTGAAATTTTCGCTAAAGAAAAGTAAGATCATATCCTCACGTATTATATATTCTAGCCTAGAATGCTCCAACAAAAATCCTTCCTCTTAACTGCTTTCAGTGTTTTAATGCTATACTTCTCAGCTTCCTAAGAGTGAACTGATTATATATCTGCATAGTAGATATGTATCTGTACAGTACTAAGGCAGCTGCATACCCATGGCCTTCTGAACGTATAGTCAGCTATATTCATTTTCTCTCTTTTTTCTTCTCACAGACTTCAAGTGGTTTTAGGCTTTCCTGAGTGTTTTCTAAATTTCGGTATCTCTGACTGCATTCAGTCTTATTTTTAGGAACTTTGTAACAGATGACCTGGTCATTTTCTGAGAATGGCCTAGTCAGTTTTGATAATTCAGATTTTAAAAAAGTCTTCAGAATTTAGGCACATGATGTGGTTAGGAGATGGCAGTCTTTTGGACTAATAACCAGCCAAGTTTGTCACATTTTGTTTTACTACTGAAGATTTTTCCTAAAGTTTTCTAGATTAAAAAAAAAAATAAAAAAAATTACAATTCACTTGCAGTCAGTAAAGATTCTGGACCACATTGAAAAGCCTTAAAATGTTTTTTGTCCTCTTCTCAGAGTCAGTTATATTCAGTTACAGATGTTGCTGTGTTTCTATTGTATCAACATTGGAAAGTACTCTCACCTCCTTTGGGATGAAAAGCACTTTATAAATGTAAGCTTATTGTTATTTCTTTATTAATATCTTTGACAGTTCACTGCTGTTATCCATGGAACTTTGCCCTGGTTATAAAGCTGTTAATAATACACCATCAGTCACCCTTAAGATAGGAATATACTATTTATTGGGATAGCATCAATGTTTATCATTCTTGATTCGGTGACAGACATTATTTGTGCATTTATTTCTGAAGGAGAAACAATGTTGATGGGGAAAAGATGGAGCTCATTCTCCAGAAGGCTGGGTACAAACTTTGAATCAACAGTGCAAAGACAGAATTTTCTAAATTTTAGATGTGATAGTGTGCTGTAGTTTAGGGTTTGTTGTATACATGTCATTTAAACATAAACTCTTAAGCTTGTGAAAACATGACACCATTCCTATAGTAAACTATGCTGGGGCAAGGTGGGAAAAAGAGCCCATCTGAAAATTCATCACTAATTGTATGTTGATATTAAAACTTGCAGCCTTTAATCCCAAATCTTTGTGCTTTGGTGCTTTGTCAGCTGCTTAAAGAGCTGAACGACAGAGCATTAGCTTCTCCTGGAAATTATTGTCCTGTATTTTCATCAATCTATTCTTAAAATTTGTAATAAAAGTCTTATTCCTGCTTTGCTGATCAAATAATGCATGTTTGTTTACCTAGATTTCAGCACAGTACCACGGAATAGGAAAATGGTAACAGAGACAATTATTGTCAAACTGTATTGTTCTGCCTGTTCAAACACTACGGAATCTTTTAAATGCTTTTATAAATTTTGTTTATGTGTTTTCCATTTTACCTCTATAGTGTTATCACTCCAAATATAACATAGAAGGGTTACCACTGTCCAAAATGTTTTAAAAACAAACAGATGCAAAGGCAGCAATACAAAAGTGTGGTGCCTGACCTAAAGAATGTGTAGGCTGAAAAAAAAAAAATAGAAGACAGAAGGAAAAAGTTTAATAATGACTTGTTTTAACAAGCATAGAAGTCAGTTTTAAGAACATATTTGAAAAGGGAAAAATTACATAGTCTTGACTGTCTTTATAAGTAACATAAGAAGTAGCATGGGACGAAGTAAGAAAGTGTTCGCCTTGAAAACGTAACATGTAGACAAAAGAATAAAGTATCACGAACCAGTCAAGGGCTGTTGCCAAATTCTTAATGTTAAATGATATCATTTCCCTGTCCTCATTCCAATTATTTCACCATAAATCATGCACAGAAACTCTTGCGTTTTGTTTTGTTTTGTTTTGTTTCTAAATATGAAATAATACAGAAATATTTACATTTTAATTGACATACAAAATTTCATTACATCCTACAAAATTTACTTCTTCCACTAGGAAAGCCTTTTCCTACACTGACAACAGTATAGTCCGGTTGATTTCAGCATTTTATTCTTGGGCTTTTGTGGAATGTATACCTCAGCAATTCATGAAAGCAAGGTAAGTTTACATTTACAATACAAACTGGAAATAGAAAATAGCACTATAAACCGGAAAAGATTGAAAATTACTGATATGAAAAATTCCTGTTTTTCTTTTGGACAAGTGTAGTTAAGAATAAGTTCTACCTGTGACCTCTGTAGGTTTTACAGTTTCACTGAGTTAAAATTCAGTCCTCCATGTTCAGCTAACTGAATATCATCGTATCAGAGTTACAGAAAAGCAGTATAACAGATCAAAGTAATATCAAAGACCCAGTCCTCTCATTCTTTGTTTTAATATTGTTCCACAGAATCTTTGTTGCCAAATGTTTGCTATTGTACATTTCACTTCCTTCAAAAGCATCTAACCAACATAAAAGACCCAGTCTGCCTGAATATAAATCTTCATCATTATTCAGTCATTAATAGATGTCAACATAAAAGACTAAATAAACTGTACTGTGAGTGAAAATGTAAGGAGAATGTCTAAAGCAATGCATATTTATTCTGTTGTCTCCTTTCCATCACATATTATTTTCTAATACCTTTGTCATAAACCAGTAGAAAGTACCAGTTTTTTTATTTTGTCTTATAAGCCAAGATGGGTCTCTTTGAAAACAGGCTTCCGACAAACTTCTTCTTTACATCATTTTGAATGAAGTCAATTGCAACTGATGTCACTGCTGATAAGGTATCCCTTTACAATTCTCTTTCCCTTCATAAACCAATAGATCTAAAATGTCTTAAGATGGACATCATGGAGAAATGTTTAAACAAAAGTATGTAAAACAGTTTCATTAATCCAAATCCACTTCCAGTAGTCTGGCTTTACAATTAAAAGAGTTGTAGAAAAATTAACTTTTTGTGTTAAGACAATCTTGTCTGGAAAGATTGTCTTTATGGTTAAAAGATTATTTGCCAAGTCATTTTAAACTTGAGCAATGGATTGTCACTTTCCATGTCGCACTGCTTAAGAAAAGCCCAGATAAAGAATTACAGCAGGGAATCATGTATTTAAAACTGCAAATTCAGTCCAAAAGAAACAGGAACAATACTTCGTTAAACTTCATCACTTATTTAGCAGTAGTTTCTTCATGTCTGAAATACAAGACAGTTGAGGGAAAGGAAAAAAAACCTTGAACTGAAATACGTTTGTTGTGGATTTGCACTGATATCTCAATTTATCTCAATTCTTTTGTCAGAATGAATAAAATAATGCCTCTATATTATTTAATTCTACTAAGAGAACTGAAAAAAAGAAAGCTTAATATCTCTTTCTGCCTTAACAATTAAGAGAAGACTAAAAATTAATTGTGTTAAAAGGAAATGGCTGTTGATACCCCGCAAAAAATAATTAAAAAAAATCTTACTGTTGAAAGATCATTCTGCTAAGAGACTTCTTTGTTCATTCATTCTGAGATCAGGTACAATGAAGTTATGTAATATATCATGTCTCCTCAGACAACTAGAAATTAAAACAAAAGGAATTATTCATATCTCATTAGTATTCAGACATAGGCCAGTACAAAATGGTGTCAATTAGATAGTAGACTTCAGCTAAAATATGTGCTAACAAATGCAGGATGTAATGGAATTCATACTGCAGTAACTCTCCATCTCTTGGACACATAGCTATAGTATAGGGAAGGTAAGCAACAGTAGCAATCGTGCTTCATATTGACTACATTATAATAGAAACAAAGTACATGGATGCCATGGAAGCATGGATGCTTTCAGAGTATAACTGGCTCTATAAGTATAGAGTTTAAACTCCTTTTTTTAAAATTATTACTATTTTTTTTACCTTCTTTCTGTTCACGTATTTCCATTTTCCTTCTCCATTATCTCAGGGAAACTTTTTTTTATGTGACCTGCAACACTCTAGATTACACAGCATGATAGTTATTGGTAGCTGAAAATGGATGGCTGAAGCTAAGTTGGAGAGGTGTAATCCACCAGCAAGTAATACAGCTAACATCGTTGGTAAGAGACAAGGTTATTGATACTTGTTTATTCCAGGAAACAGTCCCCATTTGTACTGTGATTTGGTTAATTAGTAGACCCCAAAGAAGTGAAATTCCATAACAAAATCTCCTTCCAAAAATCAAGTAATGAGTATACGTCACACTAGAAGGCTTTCTTATTTAAAAAATTCATGGTGTCTTGGAGGTATTTTCAGAATAAATGTATACAGGAAGCTTAGCTACAAGAATAAGGATGGTAGAAGAAGAGAAAGAAGAAAAATGGAAAGAAAAAAACAGAAAAATAAAGATAATCAGAAAAACCATTTTTACAACTGTGAATATAGGTAGATAAGAGTCAAATTACTTGGTGGGAAATTCTGCTAGGAAGACAGGTAATTAGCAATATCTTTTTTTCCCATTTAGCCATGTCACTCAAATGAGAAATACCTGCAGTGATTCAGGTCTATCGGGCTGCCCTAACCCTAGACCATGACAGCTGTGCCAATATGTGTCATAATCTGCCTCACAGTAGTTGAGTAGTATCAGTAAGGTCTCTTCACCAGAAATAATTATAATGATATTTAAAATGGTACCTTATAGTTCATGACCAGGAATTAAATGCAAGACACGGTCTCATGCAGCATGTTTCCCAAGCAGCAATTTGGCAAAATCAGTGGAAAAAAATAGAAGGCTAGACCGTGATACACCTCTGGGTTAAAAGATCACCACCATAAGGAGCACATACACACACAGACAGACACACTAACAACTCTCTGACCATAACTTCTGATGCTGAGCAGCAATAAGCTATTAAAAAGACAACATATTTTGGTGTGCATTTTTTAAAGATTCCCCTGCGGTGAGACTTACTTTGCCTTTGAGGCAATATGAGGAGAAAGTGCAAAGCAATGTATTTTATCATACATTGATTCTGTTGAACTCTATATTATTTAAAAACACCACGATTTCTGGATAAAGCAGAATTACATCAGAAATCACATAGAAGCAAGAGAGGTATTAGGACAAAGTTATAAATACAGCAGTGACAATTAGAAGCATATTGCATATTTTCATCATCAGATGCTACCAAATGTTGCAGTTTTTTGAATATGTAGACTTTAATTTAGCAGCTAGTAAAAGTGTGTTCTCTGTTTATAGTACAACTTTAGGAACAAGTTTTCAAATTGCCTCATTTTCAGATTAAGATAAGTGGTAAGATAGAATAACATTAAAAAAAAAAAAAAAAAAAAAAATATAAAAATTCCCTACATAAAGATCAAACAGTGTTAAAAAATTAATCTTAATGCTCTCTTTCCTTTAGCTGAATGCCTTCGTTGGATAACAACACATCACAAATAGTTCCTTCTGATTCTCCAGAACAATATTACAGGAGAAACAAAATATATGAATATGGTGAACTTTAATGATTTTATCAATATCTTTTGAAATTATAAGCCAGGATATCACCAAGTCTGAATGCCTCAATTTGTCCCTTATATTTTTTAGCTTCTTAACTATGCATTCCTTGGTCACTTTTTTGATTGCTAATGTAGTGAACATACATTCACACCAACAATGTGAAGTATATTTTCACTTTATCAGTGGAAATACAGGATATTAAGAAACCTGTTGGACTGAAATTCAAGAAATAGAGCAGTAATTTCTGTGTCATGATGTTTTTCAAAAATCTTTAAAAGATCCTTGAAAATATTTCATTTGTTATCAAGAATGCTTTTTACTTACCTGAAGTAAGTTCTTTTGGCAGAATCATCTCTAAGCAAAGATGACTACTACTAAACTGCCTAACAACTACTTTCTTTCCTATGACAGGTTGAATGAGAGACTGAAAGTGAAATGCATTTTTTCTCATTAAAAAATGTATTAGTGTCTGAAGAGCAGTTAACCACACAATATTTGATGTTTATTGCCCACTTATCTGCATATAGCTTAGCAATAGCAAATTCACTCCTTAAGCAGAAATCAAATTTTACATGTCAAATTAATTCCCATGACATTCTGTGAGGTGTCCTGTGAACTTTAGGAGAAATTTCACTAAAATAATTTAAACAAATTGCAAATGAGTTCCCACATCTGGCTTGAACTCATCTATCATTCATTGTAACATGAATAAATGAAGACATTCATCACAAAGCACGCAACAGAAATTGTGTTGTCCTATTGATATAATTAAATACTCATAGAGAGCTAAATGCATAATAGCTTCCAGACCTTTTATTTCATGCCAGAATTCAATGGCTCCATCCTCATATGTTCCTAGTCAGAATCATTGTGAACCTTCTCCAGTTTCTAAACATTTATTGCTAGTGCAGTAATAATAAACATCTTGCATTTATAAAATGTAATGTTGCCTAGAATTTTTCATTTTTCAAGAATGTAGATCACACTGTCTAATGGCTCTCATATGTCCAGCATGCCCATGAACAATTTGTCTTCTGAGTGGAGTGTTAATCTGACACCTCAAGGACAGAGCTGGTTTCAGGAAGACTCCAAGACAAGCTGGAATTTTTCATGTGTTGCAATAACTACTGAAAGTCCAAGTATACTCTGGGATTACTCAAAACTCTGGATTATATTACTTCTGCTTTTCAGCGTTTTACTCATATGAGAATTATTAAAGATACCAGAAGATTTTTTTTTCTTTGGTTTTTGGATGTATGTCAAAAATAATTAAAATAATTTTGTACCTAATCATGACATTTATTGTACAGTCTTGAACTGGACTGAGGGAAGGATATACAATAAGCTTCCTAGAATTGTAATATGCTTGGAAACACAAAAATTGACCCATCCAATTCAAACCTATGAACACAAGCTGTCTCCTGCATAAAGCTGAAAATCAAAACATGTTCTATCATCAGTCTTCTTTTTCTAGAAAAGTGAGGGCTGATAAAGGATGACAATGAATTTCCCATCTAGCATCTCTTGTCTTTCATGAAATCTATTCCACTCATTTCTGCAGGGATTATATTGGCTTGATCAAAGATCTGTTTCATTCTATAGAGTGTTGTCTTCTGTCATTACTGAGCTTTGAATCAAACGTTCCTGTGCTTTGAAAGCTACTATTTTATCCATGATGACATTAAGCTGAAGAATTAAAGGTGATTTATTTTCTAGACAGAAAATAATAGAAATTAAATTGAGATGTACTGACAATTAAACTTAGTTAAATAGAAAAATATGCTTCCTCCTTCCAGTGTAACAAATTTTCACTGATTGAAGAATGCTTTCTCTAGGCTTGTTTTCATGTGGTCCAATTATGTATACGATTGCTTGCTTAGAACAGGGCCCAGATGTTCATCCAGCAAACAATTCAGCTCATGGGTCAAGGAACTGAATGACTCAATTTACACTATTAGAGTATTTTAAATACTCTATTTTTTGGCAGGAAATGGTGTAAATTGAGTGATTCAGTTGGTTAACAATTGGTAAACAATTCCTAGAAGTATTTGTATCACAATTACACTAGCCACTGGCTGTGATACTGTCTCATTGAACTTTAAATGTCCACTTAACTCATTTAAAGTGAAGCTCATGTAGAGCTTTCTTCTGTTTAGAACAGAAAAAGTCCATCTTTTGGCCTGGGGAGATTTCTATTCTGATGAGCAAACTTGGATGTTAGCTATGATCGTATAAGTCTTTGAAGGAGACTGTTATCTTTCCAGCATATAGCTTTATTCATTACTTTATAATTTATTTGAGTTATATTTTCTAGACTTCAGTGCCACAGGAACACTACCGACATAGCAGGAAATAGGTGGATGGAGTATAACTGGGGAAATTTTGCTTTTATTAGCTGCTCAGTTTGTTTTATGGGGAGGACACAATATTTTAGATGTGTTTTCATCATGCAGAATGATAAAGAAGTTTTTTTCATCCTCTCCAGACCATGCATTACTCTATCAATGGAATTCCAGCATTAAATTTCTGAAGTCTATAGGTCAATGAGACATAGTTATTTAAAAGCTCAAGTCCCTGATGAAAATGCGTTGTACAGTGAGAGACAGGTCATTTAGTTGTTGTTTAAAGTGTTAATCAAAATCAGTTCTCACTAATTGCTCTATGAAAGAGCTAGAAATTAATTTTCATCACAGATTGTGGCTCCAGGACATCCAGGATTGTGGCAAATCCATTTACATCCAGGATTATGGCAAAACTATGTCCCAGTTGTCTGGCAAATGTGCATTGATAAATTGTTTCAAAACACTTTGCATGTTTTCGGTCTTGGATTTGTCATTTCATTTCATCATCCTTTTCATGCTAAGAAGTCCATTGTCTGGCTGAGAAAAAAAGTATTTGAAGCTCATATTTTGCTATTATGAAACAGTGATTTGATCTAGAAATTCCATTCATGCACAGTCCCTTCCCTAGACTCTATAGAATCCAGGAATCTCCACTTGGACTTTGAGCTTGTAATTCATATAGCTCTAATTAAAGTAAATAGACTTTAATCTGACTCCTACAATGTAATAATTTCTTTCAATAAAATGAGAAGCGTTGCAACCAAATAAATTATCAAAACATTTTGTAGTGATGTTTTTAATCACATATTCATTCTGCTTTTTATTTATCTAGTTGTAGAGGTATTTATTAGTATCTCTTCTAATTTTTCTCTTGAAAAACTTATTTTTTTGTCTCAGATATCTTTGTCTTTAGTAGGTTTGGGATTTCTTTTAGTAGACAAATCATACTTGAAAAGACTATTGAACATTTATGGCTAAGATTGAAACTGTTAAGGTGTTGCATAAATGTACCCACAGTAACCACAGCACTTGGAAAGATTTCAAGAATCACTTCTAAATCTCCCTCTTATACCATTTATATTAATATGAGACTCTTGAAATATCTTCTACTTGTCATAATCCAACACGACAGTCAAACGATATCTCAAGTACTCTGGAGTCTCAGGAGAAGAATGTATACAGGATTATTAGGTGCTCAAGGAATAATTACACATGTTCGTTTCTTTTTTTTTCATAGAGAGAGTGAATGGTTCTCATTGTCTTAAAAAAATTACATCTGTGGTTAGATGTTCAAACAGCTTGTGTCCTAGCTGTGGCTGAGGAGTGATCTGTCCCCTGTAAGGACATCTGGTCACAGGGATTAGATACAACACTCTGGGATGAATGAAGCATAGATTACCTTGAATGCAACCTTTTTTTTCCCCAATTCAGCATTTGGGTTGTAGCATATCTGTGAAATCTTCAATAACATTTACACCACCTGTGAAAACCCTTTCTGTAAGCCATCTTTATCTTACTATGTCAGATACAATATAATCAGAAGGTTTTTATCTGTTTTATAAATGATTAATTTCTGTATCTTTCTGTACAAGCCTTGCCTAAATGCTGAACAGCAAAATTGGCAGTCATAGTATCATAGAATTATTTAGGTTGGAAAAGACCTGTAAGATCACTGAGTCCAGCTATTAACCCCATACTGTCAAGTCCACCACTGAATCCCATGTCTCAGCATCACATCTACCCATCTTTTAAATACCTCCAGGTCTGATGACTCAACCACTTCCCTGGGAAGCCTGTTCCAGTATTTAACAATCCTTTCAGTGAAGGAATATTTCCTCATGGTGCTTAGGGACATGGTTTAGTGGCTCAGTGACAGACATGTCAGTGTTAGGTTAATGGTTAGACTCAATGATCTTAAAGGACTTTTCCAATCTAAACAATTCTATGATTCTACGATAAGGTTTGGTCTAAATGTCCTCTGCAACAACTTGAGGCAATTTCGTCTTGTCCTATAACTTGTTACGTGGTAGAAGAGACTGACCTCCACCTCCCTATAACCACCTTTCAAGTAGTTGTAGAGAGATAAAGTCTCCCCTTAGCCTCCTTTTCTTTAGGCTAAAATACACCAGTTCCCTCAATTGCTCCTCATCCACTCACCCAATGTTGTGTTATGTTGAATAAACATATTGCTCCTCATGTTCAATTACTTTCCTCATTTAATACATTATTAGTAGTAGCATTTATATCCTGCATTTATATGAAAAAAAAAAAACAACCCCACAACATTTTCAAGCCTGATAGTCTCTTTAGTAATTCTCTTTCTGATGCCTTGCTTTTTAAGTGAGAAGTATAAAGGTGTAAATGTTTAAGTTAGTTGCCATATTACCATTTCTAGTGAAGTTGTGACATGGCAGCCTTTAGCATCAAAGCCAGAAATTTATTTTTTTTTCCTGGCATACTAATTCTGGAGTGAAAGAATTTGTTTGCAAAGTTAATATAAACCTTAAACCAAAATGTACTAACGAGGCTCACCTGTGCTATTACAGTCCTACCACTTCAGTTCTTTTGAAGGTGCAATTTGAACTATGAGCAAATAAACATTAAGATCTGCAACTTCTCAGAACCTAAGAAAGATTGGAATTTTTTTTTTTAATGGAGAATCAGGAAAAATTCTTATTGAAAGGGTTATTTTGAATAAAAATTCTAAAATAAAGTTCTTAGCATTTCAAAACTATTTTTACAAGTAATGAAGGAGATGAAAATATGGGATTTAGAACTTTACCTCTAGTAATACAATCAGGTTTATCTACAATCATGACATTCTTGAGATAACATTAATCCACCACTAAAAATGTGATAATTAATATAGCATGTAAATATTCACTACAATTTTGTGTTTGTTATAATGTTAAGCTATGGACATCCTACTAATGGACAGGGTTTTTTTTAAATTCTAGAAACCTGAGTGCTTTCTTTACGTGTCTCTTAATATCAGGAGATGAATTAATTACATTTACTTTTTAATATATATACTGAAGACATTTACCTTGAGATTAGTAACTACAATTATTAATTATTATTTAGTAAATATCAGTGTCTCCTTAGTGAACAGAAATTAACACTTTGAGAGGGAAATGTATGTAATTTACCTTACATATTTATTCTTCAATAAAATTATTCAGACCCTTAAAGATACTATTTCTCTACGTTGAGAGTAAAATCTGCACAACAAGCTTACATGCAAATAGCAACATGGTACAAATCTATTCTAGTCAAAGGAATGCTGTCTGATTTTCCATGAATGACATTTTGTAGGTAAAGACTATTTTCTTCATAATATATATATATATATATGTATATATATAAAAAAATAGTT
>WTSP01027181.1:27808-45655 GCA_025331215.1 Actenoides lindsayi | reverse complement strand
TAACTTCAGAAAGTGCAGTTAATTAAAAGAACTGAGCTGAAAAGTAAAATTACTGAACAGAATTAGTTCTGTTCTCATTCAAACCAGGACAATACAAAAATAAAACAAAACAGAAAAATACAATTATTTTAATTTTGTGTGAACCAGCCTTATTTCCCTCATAAATGTTCTGAATTTTGGCAACTAATTTTTATCACTTAGATTCAGCTTTAATTTTTCACAAAAAAAAGTATTTTTTTTAAAAAGAAAAAGATAAAAATAAAAAAAAAAGAAAGGGTAAAAAAGAAAAAGGAAACAAGGAAAAGGAAGGGAAAAACAGAAAAATCTAAGAAAAAGAGATACAGACTTTTTTCAGAAAAAAAACCCGTCCCTAATTCCGATATTAGTCTGATTGCATTCAAGTTTAACTAAATTCATTGTAACAATTCATTAGGCAAAGAAAAATAAATGAACATATCAAAAGTTTTGACTGCACCAAATAAAAGGATTTTTTTTGTAATTCCTTCATTCAGTCAAGGTAGTGGCCTAAGAAAAATCTGAGAATAACCTTCTTATGTTACCTACCCCTTCAACTGAACTTCTAATCCTCAAAACCTGAATTAGGAATAAATTTTGTAACACGTCCTTTACAGTACAATAGCTCTGCTAAGCACAGGAAAATCTGTTATTCCTGAGGCAGGGTGTACTGTGGAGCAGATTGTCTGTGAGGAAGAGATTTTCTGGAATACTGGGGAAAAAAAGGATGGATAAGGAAGACTGTAAGAAGAAACTAAACAAAAATTACATACATCTTAAAAAAACATTAGTCATCCTAGCACTGATTTTCAATCTAGTCTCATTATTTTAAGTCTTCTACATGACAATGCTGAAAGCTTCAATACCCACTCTGTAAATGTGTATCCAGAAGTCTGTTTAACAGTAGATTAAAAGTGCCATTCAGGATGCACATTCTTCATCTTAGCAGAAAAAGCATCATCCACCCTAGGTTACAAACACCTTGTGGCAAAATTGATATATTCCTAAAGATGTAGATTGAACTAAGCAGTTATGTGAATGTCATCATAGCCAGGGCCCAGGGCAGAGCAGAAGCGTTGACAAATGCCATGTCCACATCATGTTGCTTGGTGCAGAGGAATCTTGTTTCTTCTTGCTCCTCCAGGCCCACCCATCCAACCATGTTGCTTCTCAGTATATTCTGTCTCTGTGTGAGAGGATGCCATGGACTGTCCACTCAATTCAAGCCAGCTAACTGCTTATAATCAAAAGAAGTTCTTTTACCTCCAAAGACAGAGGTTTGTGCTATAGGTCTGACTATGCAGATTCAAGACAAAATGCTGTGTGAGAAAGCAATTCAGAAGCCAGAGGAAGAGAGAACAAGATGTCAGTAGGAAGTTAAAAGTTTTAAGTGTAAGACAAACTGAGTAGGAAGAAGAAAAAAATGGAGCATAAAATAGATAATAATGTTTTATTAACTACCCCAACCAGGGAAGAGTCAAAATGTGGAGGCCAGAGTGGGAGGATGTTGAAGGAGAGGGGGTCAGGAGAAATACATAATAATTTGGTAGAAACTTCAAGTAGAAAGGGTCAAAATAAGAAACCTCTATGGGAACCGAAACAGTAACACACCACCAAATTATGAATGAAGAGAGAGAGGCAAATGTTATGTTAAAGAAACTGAGCTTCCTGTGCTTTTAAGTTGTGGTCATAGAAAAATCTGGACTTACTAAATAGGTTGCATTTGCCTTGTAGGGTTCCATGGCATAAATAAAATGACACATGTAATATGCCACTCTGAAATGTGAAATTTTGTAGAATTAGAAGTTGAACAATGAGAAACAGCTTCCACTTCTACATGAAACTTCCTGTGCAAAAAGGCCTCAAGATTTGCTTTAGCTTTGTCTTCTTTAACAGTTACACATAAATAGGCCAAAATGTCATAAGCAAAGTTTCTTGTTTCATAAACTTCAGTAGCTTCACATATGCAAAATTTGTGAAGTAGGGTGAAGGAAGAATTATACATTAAGATTTTTATTTACAGAAATACCAATATCATCACTTAAAGAACCAAAAGATTTTTCCTCTGATGACATCAAAGAAGCTGATCTTCAAAGATATAGATAATTTCTATATGTAGTAAAGCTGAGGAAATCTCAAGTCTTTGCTCACAGAGCCTAGTGCAGTTCAGCAGAGCTATGCTAATTAAAAATAGTGAAAAAATGGTCATTAATTTCTCTCTCTCTTTGCAGCTTTCTGTCCTGTAAGATATTACAGAGAAGTACATTATGATTCAAAAATACGTAAAACCCTACTGAAGCAGGCATTTTATGGCAATTAACTAAGGCTGTGGAAATCCCACCTAGTAACATAATAAAAACTTCTGCTGCTTCTTCATTTGCCATCCATAAATTTCAAACCACCTTTCTGGAGGGCAATATCACTGCCTTCTGACAGACTGTGAGTCTAAGTAAAATAAAGTAAAATAAAGCCATATAGCCAAAATCACTCCCAAAATCACTGTTTTTCCATTTCAGAAATCATATCAGAAAAATACAAGAACAAGGCTGTAGAGGTACTCTGAATATCTTTCTGTCTGCAGAATTATTTAGAGCCTTTCTGCAACTTTGCGGTGGAGGTATAGTGTGATATGGGTAGGTCTGGACAGAGAGAAAAGACTTTGCTCCTCTGTGCTGGCTAGACCCAACCTGTTAGTCTGGATTTCAGCCACTTTCACAGAAAAGAAATATGTTTAATGGGGGCTACTGAAAGGAAAGGAAAGGAGGGGGAGGATTAGATACATGGATCCTAAAACATACTAACCTACTTTGTATACTTTTTCACTCTTAAATCTGTGCTTTGGGTGTCTTGATGCAACAGGTTTGTGGCAAGAGCACAGCAACCCAAGTTTATCAGCACTGCTAAGAAGCACAGTAATAAGTCACTACAGAAATATTTATTACCTTCTGGTAACCGCAGGTAATTGCTGAAAAAACAATCCAAAAGACATGTCTATGCTCTTGCTGGAACAACTCACCATGATGTAATTCCCCAAGCACCTCCACTAGGAGACAGTAGTAAAAACTTATGAACATGTTCTCCCTGTTAACATTCTTTCCGTCTCTCTTTAATATAGCTGAAAAAAATAGCAGTGTGTACCCATAAATTCTCTACAAAACAAAATCAGTTGTTTCAATTGGGCACAGAAATGTAGAAGGACATTTTAGCAAGTCCTGTAATCTGTAAGCACACTGTAATTTTTGCACAGTTTGTTGTCACGGAGTTTAATTCACAAATAGATTTTTCGTTTAGTGTTTAAACGCATTACTAAAAAAAACGGACACAATTCTGCAACTGCTGTGGTTGTCAAGCTGATAAAAAAGCTTCTAATGGAATAATATTAAACCCCTGTTTTGGATAATATTCACCCAGCATTTGGGAAAGCTCTGAACAACTTAATAGGTCTTTTGCAGCAGTAAGAAATGACTGAAAGAAATTACTAAAACTTAGGTTGAGGTTTTGTGAGATACTATGAGCCAATGTCACAGCTCACTGCTGCCAAAAGGGAAGCCCTGATGTCTCCAGCCCACAGCTCCTTCCTCCCATCCAGCTCAGGAGAGGGGTAGCAGTGGCACCTCCTGGTTTCAGCACTGCCAACAATCAGATTGGCCAAGATTTGGGCAAAATCAAAGCCATAGAAGCTGGTCTGTTACTTATCATAGACAAACTATTGTCCTAACAGGTTAAGAAGGCTTTAATTACCATCCCTCCTCCCTCCTCTGCTCACCCGACTGCACACTTAGAAATTCCCAACTCATCTGGCTAGTTTCAAACCTGAATTTACACCAACTGGTTAGTTTTGTTCTATTCACTCACAGACCATTTAAACCATCTGGTTTACTTCTAGCATGTGCTAGACCCCTGACCCCAGTGATCTCTACATTTGAAGTTTGTCCATGTCTGAAGTAACTGTTTTTAAAGGTGACAATCCCAATTATCACTCACTAGTGTGGGCACGGTCCCAGATGATGCAATGAGGTTACATGATGCCTGTGCTTCATTTCCCCTCCCCCACCTCCTGCCATGCTTGAGCCAGGGCTATATGATCCCTGCTATACATGATGCAGTGTTAGTGACTATTCACATTTTGGAACAATAAAAATAATCTTGAGTTCTACTGCAATTTATTTCTCTTACAATTTTTAATTAACTACAAAATTGTGATCTTTTTTCTAGGGACAGTCTTGCAATAGAGAGTGCCTGGATTTGATTTCTAGGGATTCTTGGTAAAATTCTTGCTATCTCAGCCCCTCACCCAGAAACCTGGGAAAATAAATTGCCCTGTCTGGGTGTTCAGAATAAAAAGCACTTCCTCATTTAAAATACACAAGTTTGCACAAAGGGAGTTAAAGGAACAGAGTTTTATCTGGGGAGAGACCCTCTAAAACGTTATCTTGGGAAACTGAAGTAATTATCAGGTGAAACTACTGTCCCCAGGGCCTAGCCCTGGCCATGAACTCTTACTATAGCAGCAAGGGGCCATCAAGGTTATGGGCACTGTCCTCCCTCCTCCAGTTCCATCGAGCTCACACAACTAATCCAGGCTCAGAAAGCAATTCGAGGGCAGTTTAAATATCCTGGCCCATGTTAGAGGTACTTTTGTAGTAGTGTGTGGGCTGTATAAGATCCTCAAAGACATGTTATTGCATCATAGGCAGCTTGAGAGTAGACAGTGAGTGGGACTAGTAGTTCTGGCAATGTTGTAGTGTGCTCCCCAACATCCCATTTTTCCTCCCTTAGAACTTTCTGCATCCTTCTCCAAACAAATTCATTGCTTCTGAAAAAAAGACACATAGATTTGCTGGATGTAGGTGTGCTTATTCATTGTGTAACCTGCAATTCTGGTACTACTAGATGGAGCTTGATCTAACACACACACAGAGTATTTTGCACAGAGGTAGTAGAGAGATGTGTCTTATAGGCATCTCCACAACTAGTTTCATGGAGCGATCACTAAACCTAGAATGTTGGCAACACCCCCCTAAAGGCTGTGTAGCTTCTGTGAGCTTTTCTATCCATCTCCAATAAAAAGACCAGACTTCTCTTACCAGAAAGAAGATGTCAACCAAATCCCTAGGTTGACAGCTGCTCCAGGTGAGCTCCATCATTCTACAGCCAACTCACTGAGCCTCTTCAAATTATCACCTTGTTTCCTTCTGCCTTCCTACTACAGCTGCAGTTCTGCCACCTGTCTGCTGCCAGAGCATCAGTCCCCACTACAATATCAATAGTCCAATTGGGAAGATAGAAATAATCCTATGGGAAATATTGACTGATTTTTTAATTTTTTTTTTATTTTTTAACAAGACACTGGAATCATTTAGTTTGCTGAGATGCATGTAAATCACTTCAAGTCAGAAAACCTGAATTATTTGTCTAAAGGGAGGGTATGAATCATGTTTTTAAAAATATTCTGGTTTTTTTCTTTGTTTTGTGTGTTTGTTTGTTTGTTTTGTTGTTATTGGGTTGGGGTTTTTTTTAATTCTACTTATATTTTCCTGAAGAAGGCATTTCTAACATCTTGTAACTTGGTGTAGTGGGTCTGACTGAGCTGCTTTTCCCCATACAGCCCTCTTGCTGCAGTACTGGGAGCTAGAGGGTGTTGATAACACACCCATGTTATGACTGTCAGTGCTCACATGGCACCAGAGGCTGGGGTGGCAAGATAGGGGAGGGAATACAGCCAACCTGGGCTGACCAGTATGATATTCCATACCATATGACATCAGCTCAACTATAAAGGGAGAGGGCAGGAGGAGGATGGGGGGGCATTGGGCTAGTCCTCTGAGCAACTGCTACATGTTCTGGAGCCCTGCTTCCTGGACTCGGCCCGACATCACCTGTGGACAGGAAGTAGAGAATAACATCTTTATCTATCATAACCCAAGGCTCTTTTCTTTTCATTTAATTCTCTCCCTACATGCTGTGCTGATGGAGGTTGGGGGGAGTGATAGAAAGGCTTGGTGGACACCTGGTGCCCAGCCAGGGTAAACCCACCACACTCAGGTAAATTTCAGTATGATTATATATGAAGGAAAAGTCCTTTGTAGACCAGAAAAAAAATCAAAAAGAGAAAATTAAAGAATTTTCTGCCAAAAAGAAAAAAGTGAGAATATTTCCATACAAGGTCACAGTTACCTAAATAAATCACAGCCAGCTTCACGCTTCAGACTCTATTTATATTTTGAGCCAGTGAACATCTGTTTAATAGTGGGTGGTCATGCAACACTTTCATAGACAACAGAGCCATCCTAACACTCTTGAAGATGTCAGGAGGGGACTTAATCTGAAGGCAGTGAGCTATACAACTGCAAATGGGACAAGAATCAGCCTCAACAGTATGGAAGGCCCTCTACTCAGAAGCCAAATAAAACTACATGCCAGGAATCACATGCAAAAGGCATTTTTCCTAGGAAAATTCTTATTTAAAGTATAAAGGACAAGCCAGAACCTCATGGTAGTTCCTCAATAATAGTTGCAGTAGTTTCTGCATAAATACATGAGAAAGACTCCCAATGGTTGGATGAGGAGCACATAGAAGTCACAGACTCTGCTAGTTTTTACCTGTACTGTACACAGGTCAGTCATCTTGGTGAAATAATAACACAGAAAATGAAAAATGTATGATTTTGGATGTGGAGCTGAGAGCAGAGGCATTATTAGAGATAAAGAGTATTAGTCCCCTCCATCTACTGTCCACAAGCTGTTACCACTTGTAGACCCATCTGGCCCCACTCACTATTGAGAAACCTTTGGGAAATTCTATTTCTCTTTAGTCTTTTGTGCTCACACTCACAACTTTCCACAGCACCCAAGAAACCAAGAACGTAAACCTCAGCACCCAATGTGCTGAGTGAGATGCCACAGTAAACATTGCTGAATGACTCCTTCTGTGTATTTGAGGTGTCTTATTGACATGTCAGATTATGTATCTTCTTTCATTTAGATGCTTTCCCTAAAAGTATATGTCTACTGACTTCATTTCAGGTGGTAAAAGAAGGCAGGGGAGGGGCAGAAATGATGCTTGTAACAGAGCTGCCTTTCACTCTAAAATATTTCTGTTGAAACTCTCTTTTTGAATATAAATATCCTGATCCTAGGTCTGGTCCTTTCTCTTTCTCAAGGGATCAAATCCAGCTCTGCCTTCTGTCAAAGATCCTCTGTGTAGTTTTCTTTAAACTGTCTTTGATTAAACAATGTGTGGTAAATAGAAGAAGAGACATTTTCCATCTCTGTTGCCTCCAGTGAATATCTCAGCTGCCAGGCTAAACAGCATAGCTCTCCCATGCTAAACCTGAGCCAGAGAATCCTTTCCTATTTCATGACAAGTGTAGGCATTGAAAGCATCTAATTCAATCAAGCCTGTTGTTATTAGATGGGCAGTAGGGTTGTGTGTTAGAAGCCATTTGGTTGTCTTTGAAAATTGGAAGTGCGTTTTGCACGAGACAGTCTAACAAAAGTGCTTCTAGATTAAAGATTAGCTCTTCTCTTTCCAAGGATCCACAAAAATTAGACATGAAAAGGACAACAAACTGTTCAGTGTTGCAAGGTCTGAGACATTCTGAATTTATTCAGAATTTAAGATTTTTGATGAACTTTTAACTACTTCTTAAAGGAGAGGACTTTGAAACTAGTCTTCTAACTTCAGGTTCAGGTAACTCCTTTATATGAACTTTAATGCTCATTAATCCCTAACTCTTGCTTCATTTCTTTTGTTTGCCTGAGAAACTTGATTAAGAAAGAAGAGCATGCCAAAAATGTAGCTTCTTAAACTGGGGTAGCAATGAAAAATATGTACTTGTAAATGTCCCATTGTGCTAAAACAATTCTAGGACATAGAAAAGAAAAATATTTGCTCATTTTTTATGTTTCCTTTGTTATTTCATTTACCTGGATATGAATGGGCCTTATTGAAAAATTAATAACAAGAGCTTACATGGAAAATATCCATAGGATTTATATATAAACCTTTCTTGTCTAAAGGGCCTGATAAAACAGCTGGTAGATATTAAGGACCAGCATTCCCTATACACGATAAATAAGTACTATAGGATGCTACAATGGTATCCTAGAATAATGTAGAAGTATTGTTTTGGGCTGCATGACCATAATCTCAGTTCTTATAATGATCATGACCATATTGATCAATGTTAATTTAAACTGCTTGAGGATCATACATGCAGGGGACGGGATTTTACCCTAGTTAAATCTGAAATGTCATAATAATCAATAAGAATAGGATGTGATTTGCTTGACGTTTGTTAGATGCTCAGAGTAGCTCCCACTAACAGTGCCTATTTCTCACCACCGACCATAAAGGTGTCCCAGGGTGATCAGCTCAGATGCAGGCATCTGCTCCATGGTGTCTTTCACTGTTAATGGAAAAAACTGTAGTAGAGATTAATTTAGGGGATTGTATCAGACTCTGAGTAGAAGACCAGCAAAAGATAGATAAACACTATTCAAGTTCTACTTAAAACTCAAAGAAGACAGACAGTGCACACAGAATCTCACACAGGGGAGCTCTGCACTTTAGATGATTTCAGTACTATTCAAGTAGACCTTCTCTCCTGTCTGCATAGGAGTTTAAAGTGTAATATTACAAACCATTGTTGTGATAACAGAGATTCTCTGACCATGTACTGTAGCTGATTTTCAATAACCTGGGAGAGGCAGCATGACAAAATCACCCATAATATATACTGGTGTGGTTATATTGGGGCTGATTTTGGCCCTATGCAAGTCAGACAGAAGTTTATAATAAGGATTCCTTGTTCACTTCTCTGAAATTCTGCTTCAACCATTCTCTGATATAACTGCTAACGGCAGACTCACTCCCACCTCTCAGCTTCTCTTTTTCTTTTAAATTGAACCAGATCTGACAGACAATGTAAAACCCTCAAAGTAACTCTAATCCATTTCCAAAAGATGCCTCAGACTGTACAGTAGCCCTGGATTCTGTTTTGAATAAACCCATGCTCATGCTCTTTACAACTGAGTATTTCTAACGCAAGTGCCTGCAAGGAGGAGGAGGGGAGAAGGGCTCGTTAATAAACATGATGGTTTCAGTATTGCATAACTTGGTCGATTTGATCATCTGCTGTGCTTTATCAGGTTTGTTTTATTGCAGTTTTCTTGTGTCTGTACAGTTCCCATTTTGGGGACCTTTAGTTCCTGGGAGCTTTCATGTTATCCCCACTTCTAGCACTGTAAAATGACGGCCTGCTGTTTTAATCATGCCTCTCTTTTTCCAGTGTTGTTTGCGCCCTGGTACAACCCATCTGCCTTGAATCTAGTGCTCCACTGGGGCTGCACACATCTGCCAGCCAGACTACCTTCGTACACAATTACTCAATCCACCGTAAGGCTCTTTAATAGGAAACAAGTGTGACAACGGCAAGCTCTTTTTTTCTCTCGTTCTCCCTCTCTCCTTCCCTCTCTCCTCCTCTCTTACTATTTTTTTTTCCTTACACCACATAGTCAAACCGCCCTAATAGAGATGAAGCTTGATAGATCCACCCAGGTGTAGGTGAAATGGTAGAGCCTCAAGCGTAATAGATGCTGTGCTCTTGTGCTGAAGTTCAGCACAGTGTCCTGAAGGGTTGTCTAGCAGCAGTGAGATGAGTTGCTCTTTAAACAGTTAAAAAGTCAATGAGCTTCCTCCAGCTTACATGTATAACTAATTTAGAAAGCAACCTGGATCTAGGTGAGAGCTGCAGAACTGTCTTTTCTCTTCAGTGCACGGACAAAGCACAGCACACAGTAAGTGGAAAATTTGTGTTTACTTATTTTACTTGGGAATTAATTAACTGTGTTTACTTTTGAGGGAATCCTCTAAAGGCTGGTGCAGAAATGAAGCAGAATAATGTTTGCATGCAGATCCCCTGTGTATTTCTTCCTGCTTCATTTTACACTGTGCCCTTGTCCTGCCACTTCAGCCTGATTGTTCAGACTATACAGCTGGTCTGAAGCAGCTTTCTTATCTAAAGCTGAGCTATATAATGATATCAGTAACACATAGGTCCATTTCTCTATTATGTGTCTGTACAACATCTGATTACTGAGCAGAAGTAGGATTTAATAATTTTTTATTACAAAATTCATAAATTAAAATCCTTAAATGAAGAAAGTAAATTACTCTAAAGCTCCTTTTTTTTTTCGTGTGTGTGGTTTTTGGGAGTGTGGGTGAAGACGAGAGAAAGGAGGAAGCAAGAGTTAGAAATGTTAGACATTAAAAAATAAAAGTAATGTAATCTGAAAAAGAAAGAAGGCTGCATTATTTTGTTTACCAAACAATTGATTCAAATGTACTGAGAATGTTGCCAAACTATAAAATAACAAACTGTATCAACTACAGTGATAGTAAAGCCTGAAACAAAAAAAGGTCACTTGTCTAAAATGCAAGAGGCATATTAGAACCAGATGTATAGAATCTCAGCTTTGACTCCACAGTCTTTCATGCTTGGTTTAAAAGGAACCTTAAAATTGCCTTTACTTTTCATTTACAACTTTGGATTCACTGTTAAACTGTGCTTGAACTTGAAGTTAGGATTTGATCTTTGCACACACATATTCTTCAAGCCTCCTACTAGAGTTTTACTTTGCTATTGGGAGTGTGTTTACTACTGTACCATATATCCTGAAGCACATTAACAAGCTTGCAGTGATGGACTTTCAGGTGGAATGTCAGCCAATGTAAAAGAATGTGTCTGTTGCATATACAAAATGCTCTACCTGACAAATAAACACATGCAGTATAAAAAGGATCTGCCGGTGTCTCAAGTTGATGATGACACAGTGTAAGAATGCATACCAGAAGCATGTTTGAATTTATTTTCTGGAGAATCCAATGAGATGACACTTCTCACTTCAGGCTTAATTTATTCTGAACTATTACCCAGGTTGATGGCTCTTGTCAACACTGGAAGTTGAACAAATGAGTCTGCACAACTATGCTTATAAAATGCTTTCAGTAGTCTTCCTTTCTGCAGAAGAGTTATTTTCTTTGCTCTTGGACAGACAAGTATGTACAGTTCTTATAATTAGCCATGTCTTTAGGCTGCTACAATTACCTTTTGTGCATGATAGCCATTAGCCTGCTGAAAAATATCCAGTCTGTTAATTGCAAACTTCTAAATATAACAATTTATAAGGGATGAAGTTGGGAGTTTAGGAAGGTAAAACAACCATCTCAGAAGAAATATTCAGAAATGTAGTTGCTGGCAACAGACAGCGGTCAACGTCTACCCCCTACAGGGAGAGAATCTAATTTCATTGTGCCTCCCTTAGTGCATGAACACTGGAGTAGTTCAGTTCATACATTCAAGTAGCACAGTTATTCTCTGGCTCCAACAACTGGCCCTTAATGGAAAGGTCAGACTGTGATTAATAGAAAGTCATTTTCAAAGAACTGAAAAATAGTATAACTAATAAATAACAATAGTAATTTTCTCTCTCTTAAATTTAACCCAGTGGAAAATGGGTTTTAGACTTTAAAAGCCATAATGATCAGTGCCTTTGTTTCACAGCTCCAAAGTGCAAGTGTGAACACACAGGAAATTCTGGGTTACCTTATGTGATCTGCATAATGTACATATCTTGAACACAACTTTGCAACAATCCATCCTTAATTATACTATGTAAAAAATGGGCCTAGATGTTATTGCAGTATAGTTATGAGGTTAAAGTACAATCATATGATTGAGGTGGTGTGCCACATTCTCTCTATCATATTGACATCATGTACTCTGTGTGTATTGAGATCAATTTTTTGATTGAGATAATTTTTTCCAATATAACAAATTTTGAGTGATACTCAACTCATTGCTCTGTAAGGCATTTAGGGAAAGGAATCAAAAAGGTTGAAGATCCTAGCAATTGGTAAGATTACTAATTTAATTCAAGAAAACGAAAAAAGTGTAATGTGTTTTGGTCATACTTATTGTGTTACTATTGGATTTTACTGTATATTTTTTAATTTGACATTATGTATTTGCATGTAAGTTATAGTATCATCTACTATTTTCTATTGCATTTTTGCTATATAAAAAATGTAAATTTGCATCATCTGATGCCTTTTCTTCCCATTTGTTTATTATGATTGTGAGTTTTGAGTATATGCTGTGTAACCAATTAATCTACTTCTTTTCTTTCTTTCTAATATACACATGCATATATATACACATATCCTCACAAGAAATGTTGTGTCTTATCTATTCTCCCCAGTTTTAAATAGAACTTTGGATCCTTCAAGACCTTTTCTATTGAGTTTGGTGACTAAAATAATTTGAACATGAAAAATATTAAACTTCTGTATTATAGTGCCTGATTCTGACACCTACAACTCATGAATTTAACAGAGTTCTGGGTTTATGCATAAACTTGATTGCCATTACTGTTAGCCAAAAAGAGCAAGTAGCAATATGTTAAGCGACAATGTTTGTTTCTGATACTACTTAATGCTGACAGTGTATTTTACAGCAATATGTCATGTACTGGCATTATTGTACCATCCACTTTTACAACTAATCTGGTGTGTGAAGAAAAAAAAAAAAAAAAAAAAAAGATCATGACCAGAAAAAATATCCAGATCTGAAAGCACACCCAAATCTTCAGAACTAAGTTTGTCTTCATTAGGCCTTTTGTTTAAATGCATGAATACAACCCTAGGAGGCATAGTTTAGGCACAGACATTTGAGCTTTTTAGCTGTATTAGTTCCATGTTCAACCAAGTTGTCAGTTATATTTAAGATTTATAATGGAAACACAGTGTCTAACACTTCAGTTATCTATATTAATAAAGAATTTGTCATTCTGAACGTATTTTAGTAATAGACATAATTTGACCATATTGTTTACTAACAAAACTTCACTGAAGACATAAATATTGTTTTTTTCTTTCTATAACTAGCATTTCTACAGAAGGCTTCAATTTTACTCCTATCTGCTAGTGTAGTGGAAACTATAGGTATTGTATGACACAGTGAATCCTGTTTTATCTTCTTTGATACTATTACTCATGGCTGCTAAAGATTTAATGAGTCTTAAACTGAAAAAGATGTAGAAAAACTGCTTATAGGTGTAACAATGTGTTACTGATGAGCATCAAAAGATTACCAGGACATTAGCTAGGGTTACAGGGAAACCTCAAATTGTGTATGTTCCACAAATCCAAAATATTTTCCATAAGCAATCACTGAAGAAAGTTTCTTGTCATCTGTATTATTATTCTTCATATAAAGCATCAATTTTATGCTAGTTCAGATCTTTGTTCTGCTAAGGCTGTTGTACTGCAAGTGTAGTTAGCAAGCATTACTAGTGCTATTTACATTAAAATCTCACTAATTATTTGCACCAATACTCTGCAGATTTACAAATATTAGTTTCCTAAGTCTTCATGACTTCTGTGAGTTTAGGTAGAAGTGAACATAATTTGGTTTTCATTCTTCTTGAATTAAGTATCAATGCTGATTTGATGCATGAGCTGTTACTTTAGGAGGGCATTTTAGGTACTGCCATGGAAACTAATACTTTGATCTAGAAAACTTATGCCCAGTGATAATTAGGTTTTGCTAGTGAATGTCTGACACATACTTTTAAAGTAATATTTAATATCAAGTCGGTCTGATTTAAAGATAAAGAAATATTTTACGAATCAATACAATAAAAGATTTCTTACTTCTGTCTCCAGTAAAACTACATCTCCTCTAGTAAAAAAAAAAAAAAAAAAGTAAAAATTTCCAGTGCATTCAGACAATGATATATTTTGTGTCTTGCTGCTCTGTGTTAGAAAGTCTTGAAATTCCTTAAAGCTGTTCTTTTGCTTATTTGATTCAGTGGTATCACTGAAGAAGGTGAAGAGGTGTTGATTGTTGATATTTTTATTGTTAATAAATGGACTTGCAGAAGTTCACATAAAGTGCCTGTATGAAATAATACTGTCACTGTGATTTATCATTCTGATAACCATTCTAGCCCCAGTTTGTCACATAGTTTTTCTCATAATTACTAGTAGGTTGGTCTTCAAGAGAGACAATCAGCTTAGGTGTTGATGGCAGTACATATAAATATTCAGGAATAATGGAAGTAAAACTGCAGGAAGAAATTGAAAATCATGCTTTTCTAGAGCCAAGCTGCATATTACTTTCTTCTTCCTATGAGGCACTGGAGTGCAAATGTTTCTAAGACAAACAGCAAAGGAGTACAATTTAAGAGCAACATGCCCCTGTCCTTGTTCTAAAACTGTGAGTTCACTTGAAGTGATTAATGTGAAAGGCTTTCTCTTTTGTTTTGTTTTTTTACTGCTGTTCTTTAAAGGGTGATAAAGAAATATGAACCCCATGATATGCACAAATCCCATGCACAGTGAGTATGAGTTTGATTCAGTAGCTTACAGTCTGGTGTAAAACCTTAGAAAAGAGTGGTAAGGAAACCGTGAATGAAAATAATTTATTTTTCATTACATGTTTTTCCCTTTAAATTGAAGAGTGATAAAAAGATTCAAATAGACAACAATAGAATTATTTTGTGGTTTGTTTGGGTTTTTTTCATGGATTTCTTATATTAAATTTGACTCAGGTGTTATCTCATTTGCTGCCTTGGAATTGACAGCAGGGCTCAGTTTTTATTTCGAATGGTTTTAAAGTAACACTGTCTACAAGTTTTGTTACTCTGACAACTTTGAAATTAAAAACCTGTAAAATTGGGACAAATTGGCCAACAATACTGCACACAAGAAGGGTTGAGGTCAGAAATGTGTTTGTTAAATTTCCAGAAGGTTGTGCTGGACTTTAAATGTTCCATGAATATAAACCAGTCTTTGAAATACCAGCACAGTAAATTCACATGGTGTATATCACAGATGTGTGTCATACCTGTATAATAACATTAGTGTTACCCTCAAAATTTACATTAGAGAAAATGAAAGAAACATGCACGGTACAAAGTAATGTGATTTATACTGGAAGTTTTTTACCTCAGTAGGTATTCTCAATGCAAATAGACCCTTCCATCTGGAAAACTGACACGTGGTATTTTTAGTAACATTGGGTTTTAATCATAGGCCTTATGCATCCAAAAAAATACAGATTTTCTTCCCAATGCTGTGGCAATTGAACCCATTTTTCTAAATCTTGTTTTATAAAATTCCTAAAGAACTAGTTTACTAGTAAGCCCAAATATATTCCTGTTCCAAAGCAAGTCTTGCAGTTGACTCCATGAGGATAGCACCAGGCCCATGTACTGTGCTAGTCAAGATTCCAACAAAAGGCTCTCTATAAGGACACAAAAGTTACAGACACCAACAATACCACCTCTGTCCCATGCAGACTCTTCCAGTATCATCCTCAAAAGTCTTCCTAGTCCAACCCCTATCACAAAATGGGGCATTCAGTTCATGATCCTTGGCATCATGCTTTAAAAATATCACTTAAGCAGATGAAACAGCCTTCACAATATTTTGTGTGAATCAAAATGAAAGTAAAATGAAACAATAGTAATGTTTTAGGGCCCTAAAGATGCCACACAAAGCCTTGCAGCTCTCCAAGCTAAATAATATGCAGAATGGGTGTGAACACAGCCTGAGGACAGTGGTTTGAAGATTTTTTTTCTCTGTAGGGCAAAGCCTCTATTTGTTTGCTTCGATCAGCAATACAAAAAGACTCATCCCTGACAGATCTTTCATTGGTTAATGCACAGCTGAAAAGTGATACAGTCTATGGTTTTCATTTATAACAAGTATAGGACAAAACAGAACAGAACAGAAGTGATAGGGGTTATTCTACTTAAAAGATAACCACAATTCCCATCTTATTAGTGGAAAAGAAACACCCTTAATTTAATAGAGATGGTGTTCATTTCTCTTTGATGAAGCAGAGATTTGAGAAGGCTGTGCAGATGGCCAGCACTGCAGAGAACAGCTCTGTCAGGGCTCCTTACGACTCTGCAAGGACACAGTATGACAGCAAAGCTTGATGGTCCATGGATCAGTGCTTCCATATCTTCACAGGCCAAATTTCCCCAAGCTGATGAGTGTATGTGTGAGGTAGCAGGCATATACTAAGCAAAGCCCTGTTTGTTATTTCATGGAATTAGTTGTGATTCCTCAGTCATCCATTTGTTCTGTTGCAAGAAACTCCATCCAAGTGACATTACTTGACAGCCATTTTATCAGACTCAGAAAAAAGATTTAATGACATGATAACTGAGCTACTCTGTTATCACTCCAATGATTCCCTTCACACCAGGTTTAAGGCACATTAGCAGGGTATTGTGGGAAAGCAGACAGCTGATGCCCATGCTGTATGGGATCTGTGAAAAAACAGATGACTGCCGTCTCTAGAGAGAAAATTCTGCCAAAACCCACACTGACTTCCATAGCACTTTTATTTAAGAGAGGGTTTTGGTTTAGCACCTTTACAAAGAGTTAAATGTATATATACCGTATTCGTAAAACAGTATGTCAATCACACTTCACATCATTAGATTTAAGATCTTGTAGGCTACAAATTTATTTATTGGTAGCATTTAGCAGTATTTTCATGAACAATCACAAATTTGATGAGGGATGACAACACCCATTTTGAGCAATTAATACAATGTCACAGAAAACACAGTTTTATGAACCTGATAATCTCAAGTGTTTTGGATTTGTTTGGTTTTAAAAATGCCAGTGGCTACTTGTCAAAATTAATTTGTAAATCAAAATTGTTTTTCAGTTCTACACCTGCAAGACAAGTGTTCAAAACTTGTAAACTTCTTTATGAATATATATTTTTTGGCCATCAGATACAGTGGAAAGAGTCCAAGAAAATTTTTTATGGCCGAATTATAAACACTAGAAAAAGGAGCTTGTAATGAAAATGCTGACACAGCTTTAATTATTGTAGCATGAATGATTTTATTATACATTATCCACAGTGTCTATACATACAAAGTACATGCTCTGGTGTTCTAATATTTCATTAAAGAAAAAAGCAATTACTTAGCAGATGTAGAGAGCTAAGCATAAATAGGCTAAGCCAATACCTTTATGCTGTTTGAAAACCTATATGGAATGTTATTACCACATAAAAGGTTTTATACTTTAGAAGACTCAAAGGTACAGAGGACCAGCTAAAGCAATAAACTGTTCTGGTGTACTTAATTAAAAAGCTTCAAGTTACTGAAGTCAATTGAAAAACAGAAGGTTTGATTCTTTAAGGTAATTTTGTCCTCTTCTGTTAAGTGCTTATCAAGTGTTAAAGAATTAAAATGCCATCCCAGCAGTTTAAATAGAGAATAATTTGCTTTTCTTCTGTTGAAGGCAATTCTGTATGCTGTCAACCTAGACACATGTAATAAAATGGGCAATGTGGATGTAATTGCGTGACATGGTTCTATTTAATTTACCTTTAATTAACTGGAATTGTAGAAGAACCTGGGAAATCAGTATTGAGACATTTCAGAAAATAATTCTTAAAGTCAATCTCTTTACATAAAGCTGGATGTCTTCGCAAAGAAAAGCAGAGAGAGTGGCTAAAATATATTCCAAATTTATAAGCACAGAATTTCAGAGTGGGTTTTGACTCAATCACATGAAAGATTAACCTCCAAACTGGCTTTGTTAGTGAAACTAGAAAGATTACGAAAAAGAATATATTTCTGTGAATTATGTTTCTACAGTGTTTAGCTCTAGTGCTGTTGTGCATGAATCATTATAGAGAATTAAGTAGTTTTTTCTCTTCCTTTCCTTTCCTTTCCTTTCCTTTCCTTTCCTTTCCTTTCCTTTCCTTTCCTTTCCTTTCCTTTCCTTTC